>PVJH01002463.1:0-167166 GCA_004026705.1 Nesogale talazaci | reverse complement strand
ATGTATGTGTTTTCTCTCTCCCCCCCCCTTCTTTCCCTCCCCTATTGCCTGAAAGTTCTGCATGCAGAATTCAGGGGTGTTGCTTTTGGAGACCCTTACTAAAAATAATGCTTGCATTGGAAAAGAGATCTTATGTTCATGGGTGTTGTTTTGTCCAGTTCAGTTTTTTTTTTTGGGGGGGAGGACACATCACTGCCCTTTGGTGGTGGGTGTAGGAGGCCCAGCCTTTGCTCCTGTGGAGCCGCTGCTGGAATTGAACTTCCATCCCATTGGGCCGCGCAATCCCGCACACAACCACTACGCCACCGGGGCTCAGCCCTCCAGTTCAGTTTTACATACCCACTTACTTAATGAAAGCTTTGCAAAGTCTGTTTTACAGGCTCGTAGCCTGGACTAAAGTACATGCCCTGTTGCCACCTTGGCCATTTCAAGGGAGATAAGTAGCAACAAGAGAGGTACACATCCTGCTTTTATGTGTAGCTGTACGTGATACACAGCGGCAGGCAGGGAAAAGCATGAAAGTCAGCTCCTCTCAGCTGTGACCTTTTGGTGGTCAGGAAGAAATGGGACCAGACATACAAGATTAATGCAGATTCTTGGGGAAAAACTATAACAGGGTGCTTTGCTGTTTGATTACAAGCCTTGGAATTAGTCAACATTTCCATAATTTTAAACCAATATACACCTGTTTTCCCACTGTGATGTGAAGGCACAACTTAATTTAACAGAAGCCCTGCTGTGCTAAATCTCTCATTAAATACCAAGCGAGTTCGGTAATTTAAAGTTGTAGCACTACCATTTTAACTGGTTGCCTTCCTATTATGAAATTAATAAGACATTAATGATGCACTCTGCCATATGTTTTCAATTTCTTTCTAAAGAAAAAATAGCAAGGGACAAAGAAAAATGCATCACCACTGACACTTTAAATCCTCTCTGGCTGTAATCGTTTTCCTGGGGATAAAAGCCATTAAAAAGGCACTTGCTGGCTCCTTTCTGGAGTGTCCAAAACTTTCCATCTAAACCAAGATCAAACAGAACTGTTTTCTCCTTCCTCTTTTCCCTCCTCTATTTAATTTTCTTTTGCAGTTGATATTTTGTAACATAAGGAACTTTTATCATGCTACCAAGTAGGGTTAATTTTCTGGTGTTTTCTTGCCCCCTTTAGACACTTCTTTCCTATCCTGGAAAGATGCCTTGTGGTGCAGAGTTAAGCACGGGGCCATTGGGGTGAGTCAAGGGTTTGGGGATTCAAATGCACCTACCCCCACCACCCCCCCCCCCACCATAAGAGAAAGATAAGGCTGCCTGCTCTCTGGAAGATAGACAGACTCAGAAGCCTGAAGAAGTGGCTTTCCTCTGCCCTGCAGGGTCACTCAGAGTCAGAATAGGCTCACTGTGCGTGGGTTTTTGGAATTGCAGAAAACTTGGTTAGCAGGAGAAAGATTAAAGGAAAGCCGGTGTAACTGTCTACTGTGCAGTTGAATGTGTACATTACATAGACTATAAAGACGCTACATATGATTGACATGGGGTGGGGATTGATAAAAGTGGGGATTAGGGCCTTAGGGAAGGGTATGAAGTAATTATACCTGTCTCTGTGGAACTGAGAAAGACATTAGGACTCATCCTCAGAAGGACTCAACACAAATGCTAGAAATATCAGGGACAAAGGGAGCAAGTATGACAGTTCAGCGTAAAGAATGTGGACTGGGAGTCTGGAGGTCATCTGTGTGGCTTAATCATGTTCCCACTTCTCTAACATGGTTGCTTCACTGTTAAACAGCAAATCAAACCTGAAGTATAGTGCCTTAATCCTTACTGGTCTTTCGTTTACAAACACTTATTGAATACCTCCTATGCGCCATGCACTAAGCTTCAATCTCGATAGGAAATAGCAGAGATCAAAGCCATATGAGACCTCTGTGCTTATGAAGCTGACTGTCTGGAAAGATGGGGACAGTAACCTATTTTGTTTGTGTGTTTGTGGCAGAGTGCTAATCCTCCCCTTGTCAGGAGCTCAGCAGGTTGTGTTTTCATAGCCTGCGTGGGATAGTGTAACCACACCTGCACCGGTCAGGCTGCTGGGTGAGCCTTGAGGTTGGGCACACCATTGCTAACTGCCTGTTCCCCACAGTGGCACTGTTTGTGTTCTTGGTATTTGCCTGGCCATCCTCTAGAGAAAGATGAGGTGTCTGCTTTTTAAAGATAGATTCCCTTGGGAACCTGAAGGAACCATTCTGCTCTGTTGTTAAGGGTCACTCGGGGTCAGGGTGGACTCAGTTACCATGGCCCCCCCCCCACCTGGAGCCTATACCTCTGTTCTCAGAGGAGAGTCCTCTGTTTATGGCTTCAGGTAGGTCCAGCCTAGGTGGTAGGAACATTCAGTAGAAATGCCATCATCTACCATGATGTCTTCTAGAGAGAAATCAAATCCTTACAAAAGCCACTGCAAGACTCATTTTGTTTTCCTAACCTAATTTAGCTTAATTAAAACAAAAAAAATTGTAAGGGCCTTAATGGAGGCCCACACACAAAAGAAAACAAACTTTTAAGATCTCTTCAGTAGTCAGATGTCAGGGCTCAATGTTCTCAGGTCATTCTTTTTCCCAGGGTCTTCACACATATTGTCTCTGGCAATAAGATGTCTGGGTTGAAAACCTACAGGAATACCATTAGCGCACTCACTGTATAAATTAATTTAATTAAAAAAGTAATAACAGAGAGGAATATACTGTTTTGAAAAAAAAAAAGCCTCTTAAATTTTAGCAGCAAGGGAAATCACCGATTCTGAATGTCTCGTAAAATATTCATTACAAATGTCTCCCAGACATTTCCTCTCAGTGTGTTTTACCCTTTTCAGAACCACACATAGTTTTATTAAATGCAGTTTGTATGAAGGAGTTACTGCCCTCAGAGAACATTTGTTCAGAGCACTTCCATTTTGGCAGTGGCCAGCGGAAAGGTGTTTTACCATCCCAACGTGAATGCAAGGGACACATCAGACGAGAGATATAAAAACCAGTGAGCCTGATCCCAGCAGAAGTCGCTGTAAATGAAATGGCCTCTAGGGACACGTGTGCTCACCCACATGAAGTGAATGGGCCTCTTCCTGTTGGGGCTAGGAGAGGGCAAGCACTTCCTCCCAAGGAACGTGAGCTCCACTCTCCACCCACTCGGCCGCTGTGTCCTGCAGTGATAGAATGCTGAGGCCTAGTGTTCTTGTCCTAAGAGCAGCGTGGAGCTCACTGGGCCTCACCAGCCTTCGGTATGGCTTTGAGTAGGGTGCACTTCTTCGACCCATCTCTTCTTGCTAATAAAAGGCATTCTCTGCCTTTGTTCTCAACGCTATTGCTATTATTTTATCACATCTTTAATAAAGGTTTCTGTCATGAAATCTCTCCAGCCTCCATCCTTGTATCACTGGAATGTCCCCAATCTGTGCCTTTTGCATCCAGGCCCACTCAAGCCAAGCTAAGAGACTTTTTTGCCTCAGACTTTTTAAAATTTAGAATTATGATAAAAAGAGCAAAAAATTTTATGAACAAATTTAAACCCTCCAAACCACGTACCATGTTGAGCATACAGAGTACATATTCATTCCTTCAACAAATATGTATTGATTTACTATTGTTTGCCATGAAACATAGCTGTGAGCATGCCCTTCATAATAGAACCACCATACCACAAAAGCCTGTCGCCACAGTGATACATCATGGATTGAATCAATAATTCTATGACATTTAATACCTGGATTGGTTAATTTTTAATATGTATGAGGACTTCAAAAGGATCATGGAAAAATGAATTAAGGGATAATGGAATTCGGGGGGGGGCATCACTGCCCTCTGGTGGTCGTGGGAGCTACCCAGCACTGCTCCTGTGAGCCACCACTGGATTTGAACTGCCAAGCCCACGGGCCGCAGTCCTGCACTCAACTACTTACGCCACCGAGGCTCAGCTGGGATAATGGAATTTTTTAAGGAACTTTTTGAAGACCCCTCATTTCCAAAGAACTCAAGTTTTGTTCAGTAAAGATAACTGTGCACACAAATATTCCAAGAAAGTATTCGATGTAGATTTATTATTCCACATGTGTGCCAATGATATAATTTTTCATCTACAAAGATCTACATATTTTTATATGTCACTACACAACTGTAGCCATAAAGGTCCATAAACACACACATAAAGGTCCATCAAAAAGTGTTCACACGTGCCCGGGTTTATTTCGAACAAAATGTTTTTAACACGTTGCTTTTAGCAGTCAATGGTGTCAAATGGTCTTAGTCTACTTTGGATACTTTCCAAAAAAGTTTCGTCCCAAACCATGGCTTCGATGGTGCTGGGCCAACTTCAGGAGAAAAGGCAGCTCAGAAGATGGTGGAGGCCCCACGTGGGGTGATCCAGGTGCATCACAAAAGAACCGGAAGATGAGCCTTGAATATGAAGTTTTCAGACCATGGAAAACTGCACTGGTGAGAAAAGGAAAGAGAGAGCTGTGCCAAGGAATGCTTTTTTCCATCATGAAAATGTACTTGCTCATTCTTTGAGGGTAGCAGGAGCTGCCTAGGTGATGCCTTCAGGAAAACTTAGCCCACTCACCCTACAGCCCCGACTTTGTCCCCTCAGAGACTTCCCTTGGTACCTGTAGTTCAAAGGACTTTGAAAATGAACGTAATTTGAGGCCCTTGAGGATGTCTAAATGGTCATTTTGGCGTGGTCTAAATATAAGAGTGCCTGTTCTTCACAGAAAAGACCGCGAAGAAATGGAAACATCTCTGGATGGAGTATTTGTCGAGACGTAGTAGCTTCACATTCTGATATTTTTCTTGTTGTTGTTTAGTAATGAATGTGGTCATGCTTTGCAGCAATACTTTTTGACTTACTGTCATGCAGTCTTATGATAATTCAGTCACACCAAGAAAGGTATCGCCAAGGCCCATTTTCTTGGGCCTGCCAAACTACTGTTAATTAATTACCCAGGAGACCTTAAACTTTAGGAGCTATCCTTATCTCTCAGCATCCCTTTTTCTTCTCTGCTCCCTGTTTTGGATTGGGATCATGGCTGATTCCCGGTGTACTTGAAAAGGTCCTAGGGATGGCCAGTGAATGATGATAGTCCTTGTGGCCCACCTGCTTACCTAGAAGAGTGGGGCTGAACAAAATCATGTCTGGAAAGCTTTCTGAGCTGCTGTAGGGCTGTGCCTTCTAAGAGATGGTTTCTACCTGACAGTTTCTATAGGTATGAACTCATTGTTATTAGCAATCTATTGTATAACATGTATTTGCTGTTCAGTGTCTAAATCCAGATGTGGAAGTGGTGTATATATACTCTCCCGACTGACATTTACACAGTGTGACTGAGGCGAATGTGGAATACTTGACTTTGAAAACTGCCAAAAAGAACCTTTTCCCTTGCTATCTGTGTGGCTTTCATAGAATATTCCATGTTGCTGGGTGCCACTGAACCAAGTCCCATACCAGGCAACCTCAGGTGACCCAACAGAAGGACCTTGTGGGCAGTCCACTGTAGGGTGGAGATCCCGAGGTCTTTGGGAGAGCAGCAGAGTCCCCACAGTGCACCCCCGCTGCACTTCCAGGCCTCCAGAAGACTTCAGCTCCGCACATGCACAAAACGGGAACTTACCTTTTTCCAGGTGACATTCCTAACGGCTCTAAAGAAAAGTGCCAAAAAATGGCTGTGGCGGAGTCCCCCTGAGAAGCACCACCTCCACTGTTTGGAGCAAAGAGCTGAAGCACCAGCCTAAAACAGGACAAAGCCCCTGGCCCCAAAGTTGCTGCTTGGCACACTGAGATACATCTCAGTGGAGAAATTGGAGAAGAGAGAAAGCCGTTGCCCAGTGGTTCCCACTGTGCTGGTGCCGGCAGCCAGGGATTGTATAGGAAGGTCATACCCCATGGAAGGTTCATGGAGAGCACAGAGTTCACCCTCCATAAGCATTCACATGTTCCGTGAATATTGTGGTGCTGTCCTGTTCAATAACTGGGACCGGTAGTCATTTATGTCAGTCTTTGGTTATCAAAGAGGAAGGAACATGGTCTACTCGATCCAAAAATGAGCCCTGGTGGCGTAGTGAGTTACAAATTGGAAGGCTAACCCAAAGGTCAACAGTTCAAACCCATCAGCTGCTCTGCATGAGAGAGATGAGGCTTTCTGCCCCCATAGGGTGAGTTTTAGAAGCCCAGGGAGGCCGTTCTGCCCTTTATCCTCTAGGGTTGCTGAGAGTCAAAATCCACTCAATGGCACTGAGTTGCTTGTGGCATACTCAATACAGTGAGACATCTGGAAGGAAACGAATGAGTGAGCTTCTTGGTAATGAAAAGTGAAAAAAAGGACTGCACGAGTCACCCCAGTCAGCACAGGGTTCACACCAGGGAGTGCGTCAGCATTCCTTGGTAATAGGACTCAGTAGAAGGTATTATTGGGATTTGGGGATGCAGGCAGCCCCAAAGGCGAGAGAGTTGCACTCACTCTTATCAACTCTCCTGTGCATTTGTGAGAATATGCCTACAGAACCAAGGACTGGCGCCTGGCCCAACTTACACCTGGTTCCGGTTTCATTTTCTGAGAAACAATCAGGATCTCCGTGAAGAAATGGTAGAATGACAGAGTAACAAGTGGAAGTAGTAGATTTTAGAGATCGTGAAATCTCCATGCTATTTAAATTCGCAGGATAAAACTTGGGGGTTTTGGGTTCACATACACACACCTACCAAAAGATTGATAAGATTTCCAAGGACGATTGGGAGGAACAAGGTCCATGAATTTGATTCAAGCTCTCAATGAACTGGCAGGAGAAGGACTTAAGATAATCATGCAGATAAAAGACAAATCCTAGGGAAATGGCTACATCTATCTTTAGAGGAAGGTGTCTCCACTGACACTTCATTACCTGATAATATTACTGTCGCAGTGGGTAGAACTTGGGCTCGTTGACTTGTTGTTCAGGCCAAGCCCAGGAGCTGGTCCAGGTGAAGTGGGCTGGCTCGTTCATAGATAAGCGTGTGCCATGGGGCAGGTAGGGGGAGAGTTCTGGAGGCTGAAGGCTGAGCGGGAGGAAGCACAGCCAGGGTCATCCCGTCTCAACCTGCACTGAGGGAGACACGTGGGTCCCTTCAGCAGGAGGAGGAGGGAGGCAGGAAAAGAAGCTTTGTGTATTCCTCTGCTTGTTTTAGTCACTGACTGTGCTAGTACACAGGTGCTCAGGAAGTCTTATTAGTATGATGACATAAGTTATGAATATTGTTTTGATAATAAAGCCCATATTTCAGGACCATATCATTTCTGCTCTCACTCCCTACAAGTCACGGAGATGAAAGGATAAACAAGAGGAGTGTGCATGCGGGAGCCTGCAGACAGGGACGCCGTGACAAATGTTCGCTTTTATACTCCTTATTGTTCCTGACTGTCATTACTTCATATCAGAACTCAACCTCCACATTAGTGCTGTCAACCCCCGCCACCCCCAGCACTTAGAAACATTAGAGGTCCCTCGGTTTCTTCTTCTGCAGAATGCAGTGGGTGCATGGAATGATTCCCAGAGTCATTTCCAGTCTTCCCAGACGCCTCCCCCTTTTTGGCCTTTCATGCATTGTGGACAGTGATGTCCTAATTAATGGCTATATATATGTATATATACATATACACACACACACATATATACCCCTTTGTGCTAAAGTTGCTGGCCAGTAGTGTCAGAATCCCCTATCTAGCTAAATTAGCTCCTCCAAGGTTGGAATATCCACTTCTCTGGCCATGTTCCTTGCCTCCCCGCTTCCATCTGAGAACCAACAGGGAGCTTAGCACTCATCATTTTTCCACCAGGGCACAGAGCAAGAGAAAGGAAGGTGATGAACTCTTAACAAGTCAGTTTAACGCCTTGCGCACAGCCTGGTTGGGAAAGAAATGGCACTGAACCTAATGAGGTCATGGGCTTATAGGTAGATTTCTTTTATCTGATTCCCGCCCCCAGTTAACACGGAGAAGTGAGTTGTCTGTGTTTGCAAATGGCATTACAGTCCTGTTTGTTATCCCTCTTTACAAAAACCAAACGAGGACATATTGGCAGTGTTCACCTTGTGATGCTGAAGGTATGGAGGTGTACCGGCAGATTAAATTCCTTCTCCAGTCTCCCGGAGCACAGCCTGGACTGCCCAGGATCGGAAGGCACAGTCACAGCAACTCCCCACCAGTGTGCCCTCGGGAAAGGGGATCTGGTGATCACTCTCACAACTCCAGAGGCCACACAACACAGCACTGAGAACGCAAGCTTGTGGAGGTCCGAGATGCTTGATTGATTTGCCTGTGTGGCAGTCCAGGCAGGAGGGGGGTTGGGGAAGGAGGGGATGAGGAAGAAGGGGGGAGGGGTGGTGTTACTATTTATTTATAGTTACAACTCCAGAAGTCCTGTGGTCTACATCATGTGTGTGTGTGTGTGTGTGTGTGTGTGTGTGTATCCCACTTTTACCAATGAGGAAACAAACTTGGAGAACAACAGCCACGCAGTAACTCAGGATAAAGAGCTAGCCCTTTGCTGATTTCACTTGCTGGTAGCTGCTTGTGGAGCCGAAGTCGGCCACTGACTTCTAGGTCTTAGAGTTATTTCTGCTCTTTCCTTAGTATTTCCATTTCTTCATCGATCATGTCAGAACAGCTGCGATGGCTCCCAGTGGAGCTGTTCTGAAGTGCAGCCCCTCCTTGGGAGCACGGGTCCATGACAAGCCCAGGACAGTGGGACCATCGGCAGGGGGTGACAGGGGAGGCAGTTCTGCACTGAGTAGGCCTCCCAGCTCAGCAAAGCCTCCCCAGTGGTCACCATGAATTTGTCCTGGTGTAGCCTGACCATGGGGCCAAGTGAGATGGAAAGCCACTCTCCTGCCCCAGCAAAACTCACAAACTGACTGCCTGCCAGAGTCGGTGCCAGCTCATGGTGGCTGTAGCACAGGATACAGCGGCCCCTGCAAGGTTCAGAGAAGGCCACTCTCCATGGGTGTAGAAAACTCCATCTTTCTTTCAGGTGGTTTAAAACTGCTGCTCTCACAGATCACAGCCCGACGCATCCACCACGCCACCAGCGGTTATTAGAAACAGTTGGCAGACAGGACAAGGTGTTTGCTTCTAACCTGGGCTGGAGGTGACCAGCATGGGAGCTCTCTACTGGGAGGACTCCCTTGCAAACACTGATTATAAATGCAACACGTTCCTTTGGAGGAGTGTCGCTTTACCAACAGCATCTCATTAACATTCATGTTTATTAGGGTGCTTTTCTTTATCTCCAGCCACAGGCTTCCGCCCCAACCCACAATCTGCATTCTAATGCCCTGTCTCCATCCAGCTGGCCTCCCTCCTCTCTGCTTCCGTGGTCAGCGGAGAAGGGCAGAGTGGGGACTGGGGTGCATCTTAGAAGACTAAGCATTAGCCCTATTGCTTGCAACCTGAAGCATGAAAAAGCAAGAGAGAAACCAGACCATGGCCGCGGAACTGGGGCTGGGAAACAGCTCTGAGACTCGGCCTACCCTCCCACCATCACATCCCGCTGGCCCTGGAAAAACCTGGAAGCTGTTAGAGATCAACTCTTTCCACCTCTTTATTTTATAGATGAAGAAAGGATGGCCTAAACAAGTCTTCATAAGTACCTCGGCCTTTCCAGTGCCCCCATGCTGCTGCTGAAAACAAGGGATCAGACACTTATTTACCACAAGGTGGTAAATAAGAAATAGCACTGTGCCGTCAGCACCACAGACAGGGCGCAGCGGGATGGCCACACCAGTCCCATACAACAGTGACTGCTGCTCTCTCACCACTGCCACGGCCATGGCGAGGAGATTGGACCAGCAGGGGTCCTTTGTATAAAGTGCCAGGTAGATACCTTCCTTCGCTGTCCCCATCCAGCCTGCCAGTGAGTCTGTGCTGCCCCTCCAACCTTCCTCCCTCTTCAGCAAGTGGTCTTTTAACATTAGAGGCTAAAGCAGTGACAAGGGCTTTTTGGCTTGTGATGTACCTGTGCCATCTAGCCAACACATTGCACTTTGGATTCTTAGGTGAATTTAAATACATGGATGTCTTTTTAGAGGCTTACAGTCTCCTAATTATTAGAGTAGGACCTAAAGATACTCTGGTGACTGTTGGAACCTGGGATCAACATTCCCCATGACCTGGAGCTCAGTATTTCTCCCAGCAGTGTCATGCAGCAGGGATGGGAAGGGCCACATAAAGTTAAGTGAAGGTTCACTGGAAAACTCTCCTCTATTTCTAAGTCAACTGACTGACTGTAAGTCAACAGGGATTCTTGGTGCTTTTCCAGACAGAAGAGAAGTCAAAGACTATTGATGCTAGAATTCCAGTTCATACATGCATGGATTTTTTCAAGACAGAATGTCTTTCAATGTATCTCAGGAATGAAAGGCTGTCTGGAGACCTTTTCTCTCAGTTATATTCCAGACTGAATCTAACAAGGTTAAGCTTCCAAGAGAGATCCAATCAAAACAGTGGCCGCTGAGAGGATTTGCCTGGCTGGTTCCATTCACAGCTGAGAGGTTAGCTCAGAAAGTTATGGTGACTATTTTGTGGGGACTCCAGCAAGGTAACCTGATAGATTTTTCTCAAAGGACAGAGGATGATCACTGGGGCTTAGTAGGAAGAAGTTTTAAGAAAATTGAAAACTGCATTAGTGAGGAAAAGGCTAAGAAGGACATTTTTTCACCAGGACCATGTACCTGCTCAATCTTCAAGGATCAGACCATAGAATCAGTATGATATCTCCGGAGACTTTCACTGGAAAGCCATACCTAAGACACACTCCAGCCCTGACCTTGCTCCTTCAAACGTCTTTTTCCCTCTTTCTTTCTTTCTCAAAACTCAGAGAACACTGAAAAAAGAACACCATTTGAGTCCTTCAAGGATGTCAAAGCTATGACAGGGTGCAAAGCAAAGGCTGCCAAATTCATCAAGGAAGGGTTAGGGAGAGGAGAACTCCATCTTAGAAGGGAACAGATAGGTCTATCTGGAGGATATGTTGAGAAACAGTAGCTTCACATTTGAAATTTCTGCCTGAAATTTTTCTTTAGTAATGTATCTATGATTTGTAGCAATAATGTCTTAACTTAAAACACAACAGTGTTGTATTTTTTTCAGACCAGTATCTTTTTAAATACATTCCAGTAAAGTGTGATAAAATTTTGAAAAGTTTATTCTTACCTAATAAGTAACTCATGAGACCCAGCATACAGTAGAACATGTTCATAAATAATTGAATTTGGAAATAATAATGAATTACTGTCATTGCCTATATATGCATATACATTTACATATAAGTATACACACATATATCCCAAAGCCAGAACACTAGCTACAAAACTCTAGGACAAGTATGTTTTTAGCAAATGCTGGTTCTATAGCTTTTAAAAGATGCAAGATACTTCAATGGCTCTTAGAAATTTGATCATTTTAATTACCCACATACTAACTGCACAAATAATAAAAATATATTTGATGTTTATTGACTTATTAAAACTGTCTCAAAAGATTTGCAAGCACTTCATTTCATATAACTAATAAAATACTAAAAAACAATAAGGCCAAAAAATACTAAAAAAAATAACTAATAAAATACTAATAAACAATAAGTAATAATTCATTTTCCTGTTGATGGCCCTTTTAACTGGAAGTCCATGGTTCTAAACTTAAGTTAGTTGGGTTGAATCCCGGTGGTGTAGTGGTTGTGCGTGGGACTGCGGCCCACTGGGATGGAGGTTCAATTCCAGCTCCACAGGCGCAAAGGCTGGACCTCCTACTTCCACCACCAGAGGGCAGTGATGCCCCCCCCCAAAAAAAACAACTTAAGTTAGTGTCTTTAGTTATTGGGGGGCAGGAGGCTACAACAAATCAGTAGATATCTCTTATGACAAATAATGGACCAGATCTTGTGAGATCCAAGCAGTATAGAAAAGACAACTGTCAGTGATTTGGGTTGGCTTTATCTTGTTGTCAAAATCCATTAAGACCTGATTGGTAATTTAGTAATGTTTGTAAGCTATGGTTTGAAGAGGAGGAGGAGTTTTAGCCCAGATTTTGTATTTCCTCTGTAGCTTATAGAAGAGCTAACTATAATTTCAACTCCTGAGAGGTGGGAGGCAGAGGAGAAGGGAGACAGGGGAGAATCTCGAAAGTAACCCTGGAACCATCAGAGTTGCCCAGAGGTAAGACCCCAGAGGATTTTTACATTAGCCAAAACGAAATATCAACAATAAGGAAAACTAAGATTCAAAAGTACAGGGATTCCAGTAGCTAATTTCAGTAGTTTTCTGTTTATTTCAAAGCTGTTTATATGGGTCAACCGAGGAAGAAAGTTCGCATGGAGAAAATAGGCCAGATCTAATCATAGATCACTGAACACAGTGTCTAAAAGTGTCTTTAGAAATTGTGCTGCTCAAAACTCTTACTTCATAGTGTCAGGAACTGAAGCCCAGAAAGATTAGGCGACTGGCTGAAGGTCATACACCAGATAGTGAAGGTGGGATGAGGGATTGTGCCTCCCAGCTCTGAGTCAAGTTGTCTGCTCCCTGGGCCTGTGCCAAACATGTCATTTCATGACACTGATATGCAGCCTAAACTACCAAGTCTGCCTTTGGACAGACACTCACGTGATGTGTCTGCTAAGGACAGCCATTCCTTTTCTCATTTGCAGTATCTGAGAAAGACTCTGAGAGGTGATAGGGTTTCCGATTGTGTACCTAACATGATAACGATTTCTTAGAGAATGGATGAAGACAAAAGGAGGGTGGGCGTCTACATAGGATGGTTTTCAAAACAGAATAGGAGATGTAATAGAGATACCCCAGGAACTTTTTTGAAACCTCCTCCTATTTGTCATCCGTTGCCATGAGTCCCTTCCACTTCCTGGTGACCACATGTAGATAGCGGAGAATCCGGCTCTTGGGATTTTAAGGTCATGGCAGATCACCAAGCCTGTCTTCTAGGGCACCTCTGGATGGGTTCAATCTGCCCACCTTGGGACTAGTAGTAGTTGAACACTTAACTGTTTGAACCACCCAGGGAGACAGAGAGAGAGAGAGAGAAAGAAAGACTTCAAAAATTCATGGGGAGATTCCATTCTCTTTCAATTCCATTTTTTTCCACAAACATTTGGAAAGTCCCTCATACTTACATCCATTTACATCAGTAACTATTAAGATAGCGATTTGCAACTTGGACTACACAATAAATCCTCAGGCGAGTAGTTATTGAAGGCATATGCTCAGCCCTCAAAGAGACCTGGTTGGTTAGTGTTCAGCTGCTAGCCAAAGCCTTGGTGGGGTGAACTCCAGCTGCTCCAAAGGAGAACAAGTCCAGGCACTCTGCTCCTGTGAAGATGACAGCTACTGGGGTTCTTCTCTGCCCTGTAGAGTCCCTTTGCGATGGCACTGACTCCACAGCACATGCAGCAACATGCCTAGTCGATCGAACCCACAGCCCGAGTTGATTCTAACACAGCGACCCTAGATAAGGTTTTCGGGCTGTAGATGCTTTGAGGAGCAGACGGCCTCCTTTTTCTCCCTCACAGAGATTGGTAGGTTCGAACTGCTGACCTCGCCTCTGAGGGTGCTAACTCAGGATTTGTAAAGCTCCCCCAAACGAAGTTGGTCTTTAGACAAGTGTGGGAGCACTCATCATCATCAGGATTAGATGATGCTGAGGACCTTCTTCTCTTCTCCCACCATTTAGAGCCCTGCTCTTCATCTGATAACCGCCGTCCCATCAGGGCAGCCAAGCCTTAGGACTTTGGTGGGTTCACTGACCAGTAGTGTGTTTAAAATGCAGGTTCTCATGCCCCACCCAAGACCCCCAGTATCAGAGTGGTAACAGTATCCCCAGGGGGTACTTATGGCACTCAAGTTTGAGAGGTGCTGCTTTGTAGGACTAGACCTTGTCCCAGCAATCTGTCCTTGTATGAATTGATAGGATCCTGTGTCAGAGTCATTAACCCAAAACTCCCTGCCATGGAGGCGATTCCGACTGGGTCAGGGCATAGGGGGGCGGGTGCTAAAAGACAGAGTCATCCTGCCCCTGGGGGTCTTTGGAAACTATCACTCTTAACAGGAGCAGAAAGCCCCTCATCTTTCTCCCACATTGACGCTGGTAGTTTTGAACTACTGATGTTATGGTTAACAGCTGAATGGACCAGAAATCCTCCAGGGCAGGGGTTGCAGAGGCTTGCCTCCTTTCCTTTTAAACAAACAGAAACTGGGACAGACACCAAAGTGTTCCACCGTCTTTAAACGGACAGCTGTATTTTGGTTTCCATCCCATCCGTACTCTTCTAATGCATGTCAGACAGATCACACATGAATGGGGCTTACGTACAAGGAATCAGTCTCCGACTAACAGAGGATGACCAGTTTGTGTGTATGTGTGTGTGTGTTGGTGAGACTGAGCTAATTCTAATGCAAAAACAATATTCTACCACAAAGAACTCATCTGAAATACTCAGTAGCCCATCCCCACCTTGCAGAAACCCTCCGGGATGGAGACTTTGCGGTGGGGTGTGCCATCATCCATTGCCTTCCCAGAAAAGCAAGGCATTTTATTGCGTGTTCTCTGAATAGCCACAGTTTGAGAGGCTTTTACTGACAAAGAAAATGTAGCCAGCCCATGAAGGCTACAAGATACATTGTTGAGTCCCCAAACCCAACCCTTTGCCAGGGAGCAGATTTTGATTCTCAGCCACGCTAGGGAAGGTAGTCGAACTTCCCCAGCCCCGGGCTCCAATGCTGCGCGTCCTTCCTGAACAGAACAGCTGGTCAGCCGGCTGATGCCATCACATGGCCACAACCACCAGGGCTCCTGAGGGCAAATGTCTATATAAGGGTGTTTCAGAAAGCTCCTGGAACAAGACCATTATCTTTGAATTCCATTTTTTCCACGCACTTTGTGGGGCCTCCTTGTCAGTGTGACTTCTGGCATTTGGAAGACTGAAAACAACTTCAGCAGTGCTCCTGTGAGATACTCCTTGAATGAGGCTGTTAACTTCCCACTCGTCTGGTGGATCCGGGGATGTTTTCATGTTTTGTGTTCTTTCTGATCGCTCCAAGTACAACTAAGAGCCTGCACTCCAATCTCTAAGCACCTATCACTGGTTGCATCATACAACTCTAACTTGCCGTGGCCAGCAATTGCCTGAGGCCCAGCTGTTGCTTCTCAGGCCAGCTCAAACAGCAGCAGTTAGTGGGTCAGAGAAAATAAGCAGCAGAAAGAAGAGAGAGAGGGTCCCTATGAAAAAGGGAAACGATTTCTGGGTCAGAAGCTACACTTGGGCGCTAATACAAGTTGGTGAGTTTGAAGAAAAGGGAGTCCAGGAGTACATAGATCCGAAAATAAAAACCACTGGATTCCCTTTAAGGAGGCCCTGATGCTGCAGTGCTGAAGCATGAGACGACGAGCTCAAAGGTTGGCAGTTCAAAGTCAGCAGCCAGTTCATGGAAGAAAGATGTGACAGTCAACTTCAGATTAAAGAATGCAGCCTTGGAACTGGACAGGGCAAGGACACTCTGTCCTACAGCTGGGAGTTCAACTCGACTCAAAGGCAGTGGGTTGGTCTTGCTATTTGGGGTTTTTCCTTTTAAAAAACATATGTGTATGTTTTGGTTATTAACAGCAAAATGACTAGCTGAAAGGGAAAAAAAGTGCCTTAGCTGTTTGTACATATTTGCCATCTTCCGACATTGCATTCCTCTACACATTTGTATATTTTAGTATTTGATTCAAATAAATTATTATCAAATTCACTGCCATCGAATCAATTCCAACTCAGGACCACCCTGGAGAACAGGATAAAAGTGCCCCTGTGGGTTTCTGAGATTGTAACTTTACAGGAGTAGTAAGCCTCATCTTTTCTCTGTGAAATGGTTGGGTTTGAACTGCTAACCAAGTGCTTATCAGCCAGTGCATAACCTACCTCATCACCTGCACCACCAAAAGGACTCCTGGTATCTGATTCAAGCTAAATTAATAGACATGTGACCAACAACCTGATACTGCTTCTGAAGTGTGTTAGTCTGGGTAGACTGGACAAACAAATCCAGGAAGACTCATGTGTATAGGACAGAACTTTATATAAAAGAGTAATTAATATATTAAGAAAACAGCCCAGTCCAGATCACGTCCATTAGTCCAATATTATTAGCCCATATGTCCAATACCAGTCCTATTCAGACTCAAGCAACACATGCCAAGTGCAGGAAGATCACAGGCCAGTGGGCGAAAAGTCTTGTGGATTCAGTAGTGGTGAAGCATCTTAGTGTTGGCAGGGGTCTCCACATGACTCCTCCAGCTCCAAGGCTCTGACTGCCATCACTATAGCTCCATGTGGCTTTGTCACCAGGAAGGTCTCACAGAGACACAAAGCAGAGAGTGTGTCCCATCTCCAGGGAGGAAGACAGGAGTTCCCAGAATCCTCAGGAGGAACCCAAGCCCACACAGTGGCCTCGCTGGCTACGGCCTGCTTGATGGCTCCACTCCTCCATTTCACAAGTTGACAGGAGATGATGTAACTACAACCTTAGGATTCATTTTTTCTGCCAGTGCAAAGTCTTGTTGTTTCTGATCACTGTTTTTCAGAGTCAGAGAAGTTGCGTCTCTTTCTGCTTGGTCTTGGAGGGGAAACTCAGAAGTCTGTAACTTACACAACAGTAGGGATCAAGTGATCACAATCAGTTCATTAGTGAAAATGAGCTCTGAACTCTCAACCCTGTCAACTAACCAAGAAGTCATCTTTTACTTTGTAAACAAGGGAAAGAGCAAGACTAAAGATGTTTTAGTCCTCGTGGCCTTGTGGCTACCCCTTGGTATTGCCTCAAGACATGGGCCTGGAGGAAGCTGCTGAGTAGAAGTGCACTATTTGGCCTGTAAGGACACACTTGGGCTTTTATAAAACTTGTTTCATTTACATTTACTTGTGAGAAAAGGAAACTAAGTGCCTGATTCTGAAAAGTAATATCCTAATACCTTGTATAAACCTTGGCCCTTAGGTTTCATCTGGCCACATTTGGCTGAGTAGATGCTATCCTTCGCGTTCCTGGGTGTGTTCGTGAGCATTTTGTCTTGACTCTTCTCTAAATATCCGTTCTTCAAGTTGTATTTATTGTAATGCAAATATTAATTATTTCCTGTAGTAATTTCAAAAGTTTTATTTATCTTAGTGCTTTATAAATAATAGAAGAATAATACAACCAGCTGGCCAGACCCGACATTAGATTTTCAAAGGAAAGGTTGGATCTGACCTAAAGATTAGAACAGTGAAGTGACTGTATTAGAGCACAACTAATTGGGTAAAAAGAAAAGACAAAAACACAGAAAGACACCCAAATCTCTTCAGCCATTGCTCTGAGGCATTCATGACCATGAAAAACTTAACAATACAATCTCCCAATGAAAAGGAATTGTACAATGTGTATCCTTAGTATAGCAAACAAAGCGTTAAAATAAAACATTGCCCTAGAAGCACCCGTGTGAGCCAGAGTTTCACTGTGAGGCTCTCTTTGCAGCCCTGTCATTTGGTTTCATGGCTTCCACTGCCTCCTAGAGACTGCTGGATCTAGAATCTTTAATCAGACTCTTCCCCTAAGCTCCAAACCTAAATCTGTTATTTATCTTAGTGCTTTGTAAATAACAGAAGAATAATACAACCAGATGGCCAGACCCGACATTGGATTTTCAAGGGAAAATATCCAATACCTGTTGTTGTACAATTGTATCCAAATGGTTCCCAATCAGTTCTCCTACTAAAATTGTCATCTTTCCATTGCCCAAAAAACCCCCTTGTGAATTACTACCTGTCTTGGGTCAGCCAACCAGTGCAAAAAGCAAGATAATCAGCCTCAACACCTTCTCATACTTCCTTTTTTAAAGCTCCACTTTATCCTGTATTACCTTGGATGTTTTCTGTGCCCACAAACAATGACAATCTCAGAAACCCACAGGGGTAGCCCTGCTCCGTCTTATAGGAGCACCGTGAGTCAGAATTGACTCAGGGACAGTGAGGTTGAGGAATAGCTCTTGAACGCTACCCTTTTGTGGCCTGGCAGTGTACCAGGCTACTCAATGGACTGCTAACCACAAGGTCAACAGATCAAACCTATGAGCTTCCGAACAGGAGAAAGACAAAGCTGTCTGCTTCTGTAAAGATGCATAACCAAGAAAGGGCTAAGCACCTCTCTGAGCATATGGTGGGTCAGCCTGCCCCTAAAGCATGGTGTAGTTTAAAAGGCTTCGGCCTGCCTAACACGTGCTCATTTACATAGGGCCTTAGCCTACCCAGGGATATCAGTGAATACCTCCACCACTACTTACTGGTGCTAATGTCTGGTTTAAAACTGTTAAGTAAAATGTAGGTAATCTGCCATCCAATACACACACACACACACATATATTTCACCTTGGAAACCCTATGGACCAATTCTACCCTGCCTGATAGTGTCAGTCTGAGTTGGAGTGTACTCTGTGGCAATGTTGTTTGGTTTTGATCACTTGTGATTTATCCGTCGTCATCACAGTTGATAAAGGCATAGATGGGACTCTGGTACTTTCAAAGTCATCCCTGTGTAACTGTTCCTGTTGGGCAGTTGAAAGAGAGACGAGGGGTGGAATTTTGGTGAAGACTCTTGGAATTGAGCACTACCCAGGGAACATTATTAGGGATGGAGTACAGTCTGTTGTGTTATGGCTTATTAGAGAAAGCAAAGTGCTAGTCTGACAGGGAAGCGCCCCTCCTGTGCCTTTCCTTTTTCCTTCCGCTGCAGGTAAGGCTCTTGTATGGTGGTTACTCTTGAGGAATGCGGGGCGGTGCGTGCCCCCAGGGAGCGCCCACTGTCTGAGAGGTTCCTTTTCCATTCCTCCTCTCCCCTGCTCAGTTTTATTCCCCGTGATTGTGTGCTATCCCATGCCCTCCTCCTGAACTCCACATTCTTCATGGAAAAGGGAACATTCTCAGAACTCAGCATGGAGCTTCCTGCCATAGCGAGCCACCCAAGAAATGCTTGCAGAAGAAGTGAACCCCAAGGGTAGCTTGTAGTTATAGATCCATTCTCACTCTAAAGAGTGCTCTCGAGTTGCCCACATGGTGGTGGGTCACACTGAGAGATGGCCAGGCGGTCTCCATTCTTTGATTCCACTTATGAAGATAGTTTTGAGCAGCTACTTACACCCCTTCTTTACACATTTTCAAGCACAGGGTAAGATATGAAAGTATATAGGGCCCCAAAACATTCATTACTTTAATTAGAGTTCTTAAACAAATCAAGAGAACTAAAAGCTAACAGAATTACTGGATGCAGGTGCAGGCCTCCCCAGAGGTGCCTAGGAAGAAAGGCATGGTGGCTAGCTTCCCATAGAAATCATCAAGAACCACCCTGTGCCGTGCACTTCTACACACACACACACACACACACACACACACACAGCATCTCTGGTACTCAGAGACTGGAATCATCGAGTACCCCACTGTGTACCTCCTGTGAGCTTCCATATGTCCATTGCGTGCTCACCACTGGGCACTCAGTCACCTGATACGATTCTTGCTTCACAGACGAGTTTACCTCAGCCTCTGTCAAATGGCTTTTACCTGTCTACTGCCATCTCGTGCATTCTCACTCTCACTAGGGCAGAGTAGAAGCTCCCCAGAGGTCTCTGAGACGGCGAGCCTTCTCCGTGTTCCTCTGGGGAGCTGGTAGGTTTGAACCGCAGATCTTATGGTTTAGCAGCCCAATGCTTATCCACTGGCAAGACTAGGGTGCTTTGGCATAACTATCCCTGAAAACCAAACTGATCTTTCTGTAAAACCAAGGTTCCGATGTTGCCCTTATTCTGAGTCTGGTGTTCTTTTCACTGCAAAATAAATGCAGCAGCCCAAACTCGGTGGGTCTAAGATTCAAGTCTAAGATTTGTTAGTGCAGATTTCATGCCATCACTGAAGGGTGGAGTGCAATGTCCGCCTTCGGCCCCTTCATGTAAACATCTCCCCATAGTCTTCTGCATTGGTTGTCTAAATTGGCCACTTTCTTTTCAGTCTGGATCACATGCCATACACTGGAAGGTCTAAGCTTTGGATTTGATCGTTAGAGGTCTGAGTCTCAGAGTAAGGGCATTTCTAGAATGATTGAATAAGCATCGCAGTCTCCCACCACGCTCTGCCAGGGAGTCATGTCCAAGATTGGTCAACAATCTCACACATTGGAGAAGGTGGAAATGAAATGAAACTCGAAACTCACAAAGAATTAGCAACACTGGAGGAGGGATCTTCATTGGACAACATAGCAAGCCAAGTTAGATGCGATGAATAAATATAGCTGCTAAAAGCAATGTCAGATGTCCTACTCAGATGTTTAATGAATTTGCATTTTAAACATTGGTAATATGAAATAGCCCTGAAGGCATTTCTTCAGACTTGCCATCTATTTTTAGTAGGGAAGAGATTCTTTTTAGGGGGGAGGGGAGCTAAACTCATTTATTTTAAAAAGAGAGACAGAGCCACTTAGATACTTAATCATTTTTGCTTACACATGATTAAGAAAGGAAAATTACACTAGTTATCTACTCTCATTCACTCTGTTAGTACAAATCCCAAAGGCCATGGAGGTAGTTAAATGAATAAATGGGAAAAGACTGCCACACGAGGTGTGATATTTATTTGTCTATTGTAAATGAAGTTGTCATTCCTAAGCCAATCAAATCATGCATTTTTTATGAGAGGTTGCAACTTGCAGAGAGGTGGAGATGTTAGACACTAATTAATAAACGTGGCTGGCAAAACAACTCAGAGAACTCGGAACTCAGCCGCTAAGCCATGGGAGGCACATTAGATACAGACCCCAGTGGTGCCAGCCCTGCTATGTGAGGGGACGCTTCCGTCCTGTCAGAAGATTTAAGATGAAGTGCATTTGATTTAGGTGTGCCAAGTTCTTTTCGAACTAGAGATTTTAAAGGGTTTAAAGATCTAAAGATTTTAGTGATGGCTTGAGTTTCCCTTAAAGGTGAACGGAAGGTGGAGGTGATTGGGTAAGGCATTTAGAACATCAACAGAGCATTGAGTGTGCCCCCAAATAATTGGCACGCCAGACCTCACCAGCTCCGTGGCTGGTGTCGAGTGCAGGGTTGTTGGACACATCAAGTTACTGTTAAACTTGAATAAAAAAACTAGGAAACGTTTCCTGGATGACTGGAAAGGCCTCCAAACCTTGAAGAGAAGAGAACCCAAATAAAATAGACTTGGGGATGTTTTATGGACCATCTGAAGAGAATGTGCAGGAATGCAATTACACCAAATGAAACTATCACTGTTCAGCCATGTTTAGTCTACAAAAAATAAAAATAACAGGAAGGCAGTTTCACGTGGACTCAGTCTAAGAACTTGAATAGACACTCCATAACACATACAAAACAGTTAAGCTGGCAGAGGAGGTCTGCTTGTCATTATGAGACGGACCCTGGATGGATTAATCATAGAAAAGCCAGGCCTGAATGGGAAATCGAGTCCTTCACTGCTAGTCAGAGAAGGAACATTCCCACATCCAAGAATGCTGCCCCACTGAACCCTGTGCCAGAATATTACAATGTAGAGATGCCAACCTGAGGGGGCATGCTTACACTGGTGTCTTTTTCTTTTTTAAGGAATATACTTTATTAACCCAGCTTTTCAACACCAGAGGTTGAAAGTCAGCGGAATGATAACAACCTATTTACAGAGGGAGGGCAGCCTACAGGCAGGGCTGGCTGGAAGCTGGCCCCTCACCAATCCCAGCCTTCAAACAATCCTGGGTCACCTTCCATCCGCAGCAGGAACTCCTAGACCACCGAGGACATATTCATACACCAGAGCAGACCTTTGGGGCTGGGACACCAGGTGATTTGACCAGAGAGCTGGAGAGAGCTAGACAGAGAGACACAGACAAAGGCTGAGGGTGCCAGGGAGGACCCTGGGAATCTGCCTCAAACGTTCTTCAAGTTGCAAGTCAGGCTACCAAGGAGCCTGCAGGGACAACACTTTCCACAGGCGGAGCTGGTGTGTTTGTGGTTGCGGGGCTTGCTCTTCTTGAAGGTGTCCTCCAAGTCTTTAAACATCTAAGACAGCAGCTAGATGCCAGTGATGGACGACCAGAGCTCATTTCTAGGTGCTCACCCAGTGCCTGGGACCTTAACAGTTCTCAAGACCATGTGTGAAGTACAGGCAGTAAGTCAAGAATCTAACTCCATGGATGTGTCTTCTTAAACCCCATAATTCTGTCAGTAAAAGCTCTTGGACACTGAGAGGACGAGGTGACAATCCAGGAACCCTGGTGGTGTCATGGTTACAAGTTGGCTAAGCTCCAGGTCAGCAGTTTGAAGCCACCAGCGTATCCTCAGGAGGAAGATGAGGTTTTTCACTCTCGTAAGAGTGACAGTCTCAAACTCACTGGGGAAGTGCTTGCCTGTCCTGTAGGGTCACTGTGACTTGGAGCTAACTGGATGGCAGGGAGTGAGCCAGGAGGAGGTAGCAATACCAGGCATCCTGGTGTGAAGTGTTCGGCTGCTAACTGAAAGCGTGGTATTTCTGACTCACCAGCCAGCCTTTCCTTGGGTGGAAACTTTGGCAACCTGCTTCTGTAAGGAGACTGCTTTGACTTGAGAGCTGCAGGCAAGGTACATCCCTTACACCCTGTTGTATGTGAAGTTAGATAGTGACTCCTATGGTTCACTAATTCCATTTCTGCCCAAGTGAAAATAGGTGGGTTATCGGCAAGCTAGAAGTTAGAAACTAACCCTAAGGTGTTGGGAAAATCATTTACCTTTTCTTTTTAACAGTTTTGTTTGTTTGTTTGGGGGGGGGGGCAGGGATCACTGTCCTCTGGTGGAGTGGGAGGCCCAGCCTTGCTCCTAGAGTGCTTCTGCTGGATTTGAACCGCGAACCCAGTGGGCTGTAGTTCCGCACTCAACCACTATGCCACCGGAGCTCAGCCCCTATTTACAACAGTTTTGTCAGCACATAACTTACATAGCATACACTTCAATAGTTCAATCATATCAAGGTACAGTCATTATCACAATGATTTCAGAACACCCCCCAATGATTAAATTGCCTTTAAAATGAATTGTCCAATCGCAATTATTTCTAGTACTCCCCCCACCAACCTCCCACATTCATTTCCCACTCTTCAAATCCCCCTTCCCTCACTATCCCCCAATCCCACCCCTACATGCTCTGTCTACCCCGTATCAGATATTAGCACTAGGTATCCACTCCTCCTATGAATTACAAACTGGGACACCCAATAGAAACAATAAAAAACAAATTAGAAATAAGGTGGCAAGGATAAAATAATAATAATAGTATAAAGAACAAAAGCCAAATAAGGAGTCATAAAGAAAAGACCCTTATCAACATTCTAAAAGCCAGGGAAGATATTTCTGCCATGGAACAAGTCAGAGACACTTGGACACAGAACCAACTCAGGTTGTGTCTACTGGGAGGTCATCAGGCCAAGTATCTAATATAATTCAACATATTTAACGTTACAGTGGTCTCTGCCTAACAGCAAGGCTGCCTGAGACTCTTGCCTGTGGCGAGCAGATCTCCCAGAGGTTCAATCTGACCAGTGATGCTGCGAGTGACTCTGGAGTCCCCACTGTCTTGTGTAGCCTGCTACAAACTGGGTGTTCATCATTGTAATGCTGATACTTTTCCCTTGTCCATATTCAAATTTTTAATTGTCCTTGGATCACACGGCTGGTGTGCTTCTTCCATGTGGATTTCCACCATGTTGATTCTTGACTTAGATGGCTGCTTGTTTGAAACAAGTCTTTAAGACCCCAGACACTATTCCAATTGATAGCCAGGCCCCTTCTGCTTTCTTTGCCACACTCTGCTGTGGCACCTTCTCTTCAGTGACCCTTTCCTGAAGGTGAGTCTCGAGCAGGGCCATGTGATCAGAGCTGCCTGTTCTTGAATGGGGGTTTGAGTTCAGTGGGAGCCTAGATTCCAGCTACTTGTCCATGAGCCTTTCCCGTCTCAGTCTTACTTTGGTGGCTGTAATAGGAGAAAATCACAACCCTATAATATCAACTGCATCAATAGAAGCCAATCAGCAACCCAACAACCTGAACACACACCCCCAAAATCAAAAGAAAGAACAAAAACACAATCACAAAAAAGCAAGCTACAAGCAGGAAAGCAAAACCCCATATAAACACTGGAATACAGCACTGCCAGTTAACCCCCTCAGGTATAGGTCGATCGCACTATTATCTTCATCAATGACCCAGCACTCCACGCACGCCCCGGTTTTCTTTATCAGCTAGGGCAAGTGATGCCCCCGCCTGGTAGGATCGTTGTGTGTGAGCAAAATATGCCTTGCTATGATTAAAATTCTTAAACAAATTAAATATCTACATACTCAAGTATAAGCCATCCCGAATATCAGCCGAGGCACCTAAGTGCACCACAAAAACTGCCTTTAAAAAAATGTGCTGAAAATCTCGGCTTATACACAAGTATATATATTAAAATAAAAGCTAACTGGAAGGTTGGGTGTTCGAGTCCACCCTGCAGCCCTTTCTCTGTAACTACATGGAAACATACTAGAGGATACGCCTGTAGCGTATCATTTGCATATATTTTCACTTTCTACCTTCACAGGCAGGCATATGGTACTAACTGGGGCAGAGAGGAAAAGGCAGAGAGAGAGAGAGAGAGAGAGAGAGAGAGAGGTAAAAGAACTCAAGGAGTCTTTAGCTCCGTTCCCTAATTACTAAGGAAGCCTACTTTTGTAGCCAAAAATAATACTATTTCATAACACAACATTTCGTCAAGATTTTTTTTTGTTTGCCTCTTTTAGAAAAGAAGCTACTCCAAAAACCATTATGGCAAGTGGCCAAAGTAAGGTGGCCAGTAGTTATGATAGATAAAAGTGCATCCCACAAAAAATATGTAAAAGTAGATGTTGTAATGTGAACCCTTGTATCCTGTAGGACTGGCTTCTGTTGCTAAGCGACCGAATGAGGGTAGGGTATGTTGGGATTCCCTCTAGTTGAAGGTGTCAAAGGAGCAGCTTTAGCAAACAACAATGTGGGGAAGAGAGGTGCCAAGACTGCCAAAGAACTAAAGCTCAAAAGAGACAGGGCCCTTCCTCCTGGATCTGAACCTCCAGCCTATCATCTGTGAGAAAGTAGGTTTCTTTTTGTTAAAACGACCTCCTTTGTGGTATTTCTGTCACAGCAGCATCAGATAACCAAGATGGAAGGCAAGGCCCCTACTCTCTATTTCTGATGAATTAATCACGGAAGTTGTTGAATTCTGAAGTGAATTTCACCGTATTCGCACTAACCTGGGAAGGTGTACAGGACCCGGCCAGTGCCCAAAGTCTAAATGACATAAGGCGGCCTGCCTAGTGATAAATGCCCCCTTGTTCTCTCACAATAGTATTCGCATGACCATCTTTGTAGTGTGTGAGTTCTGGATGTATATGCTTGTATATGTATATATATGGATGTATATGTATATGCTTGACAAACAAGCCCTGGTGACACAGTGGGGAAGCACTTGGCTGCCAACCAGCCAGTCCTCAGAGGAAGGTGTTGCATTTCAGCCTTCCATGAGATTTACAATCTTGGAAACCTTACGGGGCCAGTTCTACCCTGCCCTATAGGGCCACTGCAAGTCACAGTTGACATGATGATTGTAATGGGTATTCCATGACAGGAAGAAATCACCATGCTTTTTATTAGTAATAAGTAAATGATACTGAGAAAGAGATGAGATAGTCCCAAGGTAGCGACGGGTTAGGGGATCAGCCATTCAAAATGGTATATGAGACGCAAAGAGAATTTAAGGAGGACAATTATTTTTTTCAGGTGACGTTACTTTTAATTTCACAGTGTGCCAATATTCTCCTTTTTTATGAAATCATCTTATTTGGAGCTCATACAACTCTTATCATGATCAATACATACATCAATTATATGCAGACCACATTTGCACATTTGTTGCAAAGGATAATTATTCTTTGACTGCTTTAAATCTGTTGGAAATTCATTTTCAGAGTGATATATCAATGCCAAGGGAGGTGAAGTTTCTTACGCCATTTGGAAAAGCATACTGTATCCAATCCAAAAATTACTATGGGGCCATTTGACTGCACTAACAAAATCACAAACAATATAGACTTTAAAAAATGGTCTGAGACATAATAATAATTTATAAATTATCAAGGGTCCATGAGGGAGGGGGAGCAGGAGGGAGGGGAAAATGAGCTGATATCAAGGGCTCAAATAGAAAGCAAATGTTTTGAGAATGATGATGGCAGCAGGTGTCAATTGTGCTGACACAATGTATATATATATATATATATATATATATATATGGATTGTTATAAGACTTGTATGCGCCCCCAATAAAGTGATTTTATTTTTAAAGAAGAATGCCTTGAAGAAAAGCTAAAATAAAAGTGGTGAATAACTAAAAAAATTGGCCTGAGAAATATTGTATTACAAGATGCCAAAATCTTGGAACTATGCTGTGGGCAATAAAAAAGACTATGGGTTGACCCATAAGTACCCACTGCCCTCCAAAGCTGGAATTGCAATGCAGAGGATGTCGAAAAGGTGTGAGAAAGATGGCTAATGATTTAGAGTACAGGAGTAATTCCATGCATCCAAGATAGCCATGGAAACTTTTGTTTAGAAATGGCCTTTTGTGTGGGTCTGGAAGATGGTAATTTCAAAGGTGTGCAGTACAGCTCAGAAAAACAAGACAATATAAACAAATATGAAGTCAAGGAGATATGATAGAACTTCTGGTAATAGTGGTCCAATTTGACTTGGTCCAAAAGAAAAGCAAAATTGTAAGGTGAAGCAAGTCAGAAAAGGCAGCTTTGTGTCAAAATGTGGAATTCTTTGAAAGACAGGCCTACGTGCTGAGACTTAACGTGGTAGATAATTGAACATTTCTGAGCAGAAGAAAGGAATAATTTGCAGATATATTACAAAGGTAATGATGTCTAAGACAACTTGCAAGGCAATGACCAGAACCTGCAAGGAGGCCTTTCAGGGATCCTGGTGCACATTAATAAAGACCTCACCAGGCAGTAGAAGATCTACATTGAGAATTTCAAAGGCAAGAATAATGACATTTGGGGACAGGTCAGAGGGACCTGGGACACTAGAGAAGAGGGATTGCCCATCACAGAGTTGAAGCTGCACCAGCAGCCATTTCAGTCCATCATCACAAGCTTCCAGCAAGGGACCTAAAGTCAAGTCCTTTCCGGGAGGGTTTCATTGCCCAGAAGGTACTTACAAAAGGGATGGGGCAAGGGGTTGTCTTCAAGAGTTCTCAACTGGGGTCAGTTCCACAAAATGGAGTAAGCAAGCAGCTGCTGCCATGCATCATTATTCTCACGTCATCACAAGTCAACAGATGCCTACAAGAGGAATTGAACCTCGCTGGAAACTCAAGTCCCTCGGTGGGATGGGGCCAGCTCTGGGCAAACCAGGTGGAGCAACATGCAATGTAGGAGGAAAAACGCTTACCAATATTTAATATATAGGCCAAGAAGAAAATGTGTCCAGTATTATTTTCCCACTTGGACACTTTTGATCTAGTTTCTACCCAGCCCTGGGTGACCAAAGACATCTGGAACTCTAGACTCTATCCTCTGAAATTTCACAATATCCTTCATAGGACACCCCAGAAATTTGGAAACCCCCACCAAGCAAATAGTCCTTCTTAAACTCACTTGTAGAAAATTTTACATTTACATTTACAGCTCTTTTCACAATCCTTACATCCATCCATTTTGTCAAGCACATTTGTACATATGCTGCCATCATCATTTTTAAAACATTTTCTTTCTACTTGAGCCCTCAGTATCAGCTCATTTTCCCTCCCCCACATTCCCTCCCTCATCAACCCTTGATAATTAATAAATCATTATTTTTTCATCTCTTACACCACGACCACTGTCTTCCTTCATCCACTTTTCTGTTGTCCAACCCCTTGAGAGGAGGTTATATGTCGATCACTATGATTGATTCCCCTCCCAACCCCCCCACCTTCTCCTTACCCTTCTGGTATCACTAATTTCATTATTGGTCCTAATGGGTTTATCTGTCCTGTATCTGTGCTGTAAGCGCTTATCTGTACCAGTGTACAGGTTCTCATCTAAGCCAGATTTAAGGTTATTTTATGGATATATTCCTGGGTGAGGTCCAGGTACTATGGCTGGGGTCAGACCCCATCCAGGGCTACATATGGCAGCCAACTAAAAAGAAATGGGAAAGAACGAGGAAAGGACATGGAGAGCAGGGAACAGGGCACTAACCCATCCAAGGGGAGGGTGTTGTTGATATCGCCACAGAATAGGGAGAGCCGTCAATCTGGCACACCAAGATGTGCATGCAACAAACCTGGAGCATCTTCAGGGAACTGAAGTACTGCCTGCACTTAAGGCTAACACAGCCAAGTGTGAGAAGCAGCAAATGACTGCTATGCCCAGGTTTTAGTGATCATTGCACGTTGGTTCAGATCTCTTGCTTTGAGGGTGCCCAATGAATTAGTCGTCCGGGACTACTGCTTTTTATAATGTTACATGTTTCTGGAGGACATGATTCTGCCTGTGTGGAGGAATGTTATTGAAAGGTTTGCCCTAATCCCAACTTCATTTTTTGTGTAAATAGTAAAGTTTTTTGTTGTTTTTTTTAATATAGATTTTATTGGGGGCTCTTACAACATATTTGTACACATGTTGCCACATTCATCTACATTATTTACTTGAACCCCTCCAGCATAAGCTCCTCTTCCCCTTTCCTCTAGTTCTTTTTTTTTTTTTTTAAGGCATCACTGCCCTGGTGGTGGGAGTAGGAGGCCCAGCTTTTGCTCCTGTGAGCGGGAATCGAACCTCCGTCCCAGTGGGCCACAGTCCCGCGCACAACCATAGTTCTTTATTTTTTTAATTCCAACTCCCCATAGTTTCCATTCCGCCTCCCCCTTTAAATAGTAAAGTTTTTAATCTATATAAGTCAATAATTCATGTATTTCATTCTGAAAAGTTGGCCAATATAAAGTGACCAGACTCCACTTTTTAACAATTTGGCAATGTTCCACGGTGTTTTAAAATTAAAATAAATATATTACAATTCTATTTTTGCATTCTATGAAAATTTTTGTTGCTCCATATAGACCAATTTTTAATAAAGGAATACCCACCCCCGTCAATGGTGTCCCGCTTAAAATCTGGTCACTTTACCTATGCATGTCCTTTTTTCAGAGTGTTTCAAATTGTATACCTTTGACTCAATTAATGATACTATCAATAGAATTACCTATGTCAAACTCCATACAAAATGATAATTATGACTCTAAAGTGAACCAGAGACATATGAACCACAGGCATATTAATGGGTTTGGGGAATCACTTAATTATAGCCTTGATAAAAAAAAAAAAAGGCTGAGCCCCGGTGGCATAGTGGTTGTGCACGGGACTGCGGCCCACTGGGATGGAGGTTCAATTCCAGCTCCACGGAGTAAAGGCTGGGCCTCCTACTCCCACCACCAGAGGGCAGTGATGCCCCCCCAAAAAAAACAATTATAGCCTTGATCTAAGAACAATTAGTTCTAAGACATGTCCCTACTTGATCCTCATGAAGAGATCACTGAAGATATGGAGACGGCAGCAAAGTGTAGTAAAGGAAACAGATGGTGCCAATCAATCAAAAAGAATAGCATCGAGGGGCTGAAAGGCTTATCTTCCAACAAGCAGCCATCTAAGTGAGGCAATAACTAAGTCCACCTAAGGCAATAACTAAGAAGCACACCAAGCTGTGGGATCTAAGGAGTTAATAATAAAATGCAAATCCAGAAGAGGGAATTGTATCAGAGCTTTCATTCTGAATGGCCAGTTTGCAGAAGATGGCAAATGACAGTGGAATCTCCAGATCCCCTTGCAGGGTCCCCACATGGATTAAGCCTCTGGTGGATCCCCTCTGATCATAACCTATGGATGTGAATAGCCTTTCTAACAGACAGAGAGTGTTGTAAAATCAATTGTGGCAGATACAATTAGGTTAAAATGTGATACCTTATTGTGTTAGTCTGGGTAAACTAGGGAAACAAAGCCACAGAAACTCATGAGACAGTTTTATATAAAAAGTAAGTGTACATTCAGAAAGCATTCCAATTCCATCCAGTTCTAGCCCATAAGTTCGACATTGATCTGCAAAATCCTCAAATTCACAAACCACACACAATGACAGTGAATGCAGGTTGATCACACACTCGTGGGTACAAAGTCTTTGTATCCAGTGGCATTGTAATGATCTCAGTGCTGGCAAGGGTCTCCACGCAGCTTCTCAAGCACCCAGGCCTGCATCAGGGTAGGTCCACGTGGTTTCGTCTCAGGGATGTTTCAACATTAAGTGAGCCTTGCCAGCTGAGGCAGAAAACTAGCCAAGGCAGCTGCACTCTGGTCTGATCATCAAAGAGCAAGAGACTAGAGAACCAGAAAGGCAAGGCTCACCAAGCCATTTATTTCTCTGCCCTTCAGTTAATCCCACATGTGTATATTGGCCAGGTTGGCACAATGAACCTTAACTATCTCACTGATCATTTGACCCCTCTTTTGACCCATTTTAAAGTTGTTTCAGTTTTTAATATCTTCAGCTTTCTTTTCAATTAATTTTCCCTCCGCCTTATTTTGTCATTGTTGATGTCTTTTGGTTTGTTTCTTTCTTATTTTTGTTTTGTGTGATTTTCTGTCTTTATGATTTAGGCTACGTAAATCTACAGATACAGTTCCTGGGTTAACAATTGCCTAGGACAGAGGTCAGCAAACTTGTGAGACCAAAGAGGCAATCCTGTCCCTCCTAACAACTTTAAAATCACTCAAGAACCTTAAATATGCTTTTCCAAACAAATGAAATCACCGTGATCTGAAATAATGACCTTCAAATGTTTCCAATGTAACTTCAGAGACGCAGGTTCACACTGAAAAAGCAGCGGCATATGGTTCAAGAGCCACAGTTTGACAACCACTACTGACTAGGAGCGCCACAGGGGAGGCTTTGGGGAAATGGGGAGCCCGAGACAGAGAGTATACAAAGGGGAAAGTGTTCTGAAGTGGATTGTGAGGATGATTACACAACTCTTCATTATATGATTGAGTTATTAAATTGTCTGACGTGAGTTTTATGTCAATAATGCGTTTTTGAAAAATAAGGTAAATCTGGGAAGCAGTGCCAGGGTGATCATTTACCGAGTCTAGTCCTAAGAAGATAGCTGAGAAGATTCATAAGAAGACACATTCCAGCCTGGTGCCCAAAATTCAAGTCAAGCTACTTACCCTACGCAATAGTTCATACTTCCCTCTCACCCCAAAGGTGAGTTTTAGCTAGAAAAATTGTTAAAAATGTATTCTGTGCTGTGTGTTCATCCCAGCTCATTGGATGCTGATAATTGAGTAACAGTGACCGTTCTGAAATAGGCAATGTTGCAGAAGAAGCCAGCAGAAATCTGACAGGTAGAATTCTCATGTATTCCGAGATAGTCTAAGAACTCAGCCCAGAGAGGGGACCATAGCAATCTAGGACAAATGTCAGAAGGATCATTTACAGACACATGTCTCTTAAAATAGAAGATTATACTAAGCTTGGGCAGGTGGAATGATGGTATTGGAAATGTGACCTAGCTACCAGGTGTCTAAACCACTCCTGAGTGGCCAGGGCAGGTGTTAACTGTTTCACTGGGTGTTTTGCATTGCTCAATCAGAGAGTGTGTCTAAGTTAACATCCGAGTGTCAACTGGAACAGTGATGACTACCAGAGCATTCATCACTGACTTTGGAAAATGGTTCCACAATCACAAAGAAATATGGGTCAGAAAGAATATTTGTCTGTCTCCCACTTAGTGATAAATTTATGCTCTTAATTTATGCCCATTTATTCAACAGTCATGCAAAATCCTTTTTCTGTGTTCCCTGCATAATGCCGCCTTGGCAGCACTGTAAGGGTACCCTACTGTGTTGATCCAGGTAGAATAGAGAAACAAATGCATGAACATTCATATGTGCTTAAGAAAGAGTTTTATATAAAGGGTAATTGTACATTAAGAAAGTATCCCAGTCCAGTTCAAGCCTGATATTAGCCCATATGTCTAATACCAATCTATAACGTTCTCTTCAGACTGACAAAGTACAGGCAATGATGCCAGTTTCAGGATTATCCCAGTTCACTGGGTAGAAAGCCGTTGGATCCAGTGGTGTTGTAAGCATCTCAGCGCTGGCAGGGGTCTCCACCTGGCTTCTCCAGTCCATGGTTCTGGCTGCACTAGAGTAGGTCTCCTCAGGGTTTTCTCACAGGGAGTGAGTCTGTGTCTTGTCAGTAGAGCATTTCCAAGGGAATGAGGAGAGAGAGAGAGGGAGGGAGAGAGTCATTCAGTCAGTCTCCCGCCTCCAAGAAGGAACACAGGATTTCCCTGAATTCTCAGGGAAAGGGCATACCCACACAGAGGCCTGGTTGGAAGGACCTGATTGACAGATTAGACTCAACCCCTTCACTCTTAATCCTCTCAAGTCCCAAATTGAAATGAGATTATGTACCATATTTTTTGGACCATAAGACTTTTTTTTTTTTTTCACAAAAGTGGGAGGAAATGAAGGTACACCTTCTGGTCTGAAGGTGTGGTACCTTAGAACATTTTAGTATACTGGTACTATTTGGTCCAGGATATTTTTTTTCTTGTTTTCCTGTTCAAAAAACTGGGTGTATCTCATAGTCATGTGCATCTTATGGTCCAAAAAAAAAAAAGCTAACTGCCACACCTACATAGATGTCTTGTCTTCCCATTGAGTTTTTCTGTTTACCACTATCTTCAAAACAGTTTGATACCCTCCAGTTGTGATTAAAACATGTAAACAACATTCCAGATGAACTAGGTATTCTCTCTGAAAATAGCAGACTGTTTCAAGAGGGATGCTTTGCTTCTCACCAAGTTTATTTGGGAACTCATTTGACTGGGCCGATTGTTTATTAGATCATGAAAACACAATCAGAGAGGAGGGAGGACTGAAATGTAATCAAAGAAATTTTCTTCTCTTCATAGAAACATGGTTAAAACACAATGATAATAACTTACAGTGAAAAGTGAAGCGAAGTAGGCACCACGTGTGTTAGAGAATTATAAAATATCCTGGAATTCACCTTTCTTAGTAATGGACTTGAATACTGCCCAGAAAAGTGGAGGCAGGACCAGCATGGCTCTTGGACAGCAGTATTTTTACATTCCTTGTACCCTGCGTACTTGGTTCACGGCCAACCTTTTTCATTTATGACTCGTGGCTATTTTGAACTGATCTTCTTTTCTAATATTATGGATAAGCAAAGTAGAATGTAAGCTTCTGTTTGTATTTCGTAGGGAAACACAGAGTCTAATCATGGCTAATGAGTATAATAAATGCTCGGCTGTGCTGCCGCTTGTTTGGTATGTGTTTTATATACAGAAGGTAACATAGGATGAATAAGTAGGATGCCAACTTACAGATGGGGTTGTGGAATGTTATTTGACAGCCGATTAGAGTAATCTGTCAGAAATGATGGCTTAATCACCATAACAGACTCTAAATTCCCACATGGAATTTCACCCAGAGTAATCTAATTTTCCTGCAGTGTTTGAGTTTTGTTGTTGTTATTGTTGTTGTTGGTGTGTGTGTGTGTGTGTGTGTGTGTGTGTGTGTTGGCCCGGACTAAATGATTACATGGCTTGTATCCCCCCTCTAGTATACCAAATGATTTTGCATCCTTATTACAACTTTAAAAGCAGATATGGAGTGTGATAAGGTATATACTTTTCTGGGTCCTTGTTTTGAAAGCCACCCCATCAGCTCCAATTCACAGTGACCGTGGTTTGTTTCAAAATAGGCCAAGCTATGTGTTCTACATCCTGCTTTGGTGAATTGTGACTGGGGGTCTTAAAAGCTAGTGGGGGAGGGGGGCGGGCATCTAAGGTGCAATATTTGGTCTCTCCCTCTCTAGAGGAAAGAAAAGTGATGAAAATCAAAGTCAAATGGAAACAATAATTCCAGTGAATTAGTGGACCATGGAAATATCAGTCTTCTTGTTCTTGAGACCAGAAGAACTAGATGATGCCCAGCTACAACTACTAGCTGCTGTACAGGAGATCACATGAGAAGGCCCTGGACAGAGGGGAAAAAACCTGTGGAAGGAGATGTAAAATGATTAGAAAGGGCAGGGTTACTGGAAGATTAGAAGAGAGAGACTGGTGGGACTCCTGAGACTATGGCCTTAGTCACCCATCTTCAGATCAACCCTATATTTTCATTTTTAGCCAGACAACAAAAGTTTCTACAAGGGGTACAGTAACACTTGGGATGTTTGCACACCTCAGAAGGGCAATCTTCACCCAAAAACGAACTTCAGCAGGGGTATGAAAGAAGTGGAACGGAAGCAGGAAACAGAGGGAGGAAGTGAGGTAAGTATTGTGGAGGTTGCACTCTATATTAAAATGACTGGATAGGCAAGTGATCACGTCACCGAATTCACAATAAAAACTGTTTTTAAACTGATTATCTTGTTGTTGTTGTTGTTGTTGCTAGTTGTTGTGGAGTTGATCTTCTTCTACGTGGACCCGCTGGAACAGAATAGAACTTACCCCACAGGGTTTGGGGCTGTAAATGTTACAAGAGATGATAAACAGGTCTTTCTCCTATGGAGCTGTCGGGTGATTTCAGTGCACCAACCCTTCTATTCTGTCACACGGGTTCACTCTGGGACAGAATTAGCAGCACCTAAAACTACCACCCACCATCTCATAAGGTTATGAAAATTAAATTAGATGAAGGAAACTACACCACCACTTGGCATAGGAAAATTGGAGATGAGATTTCATTCACATGCACTGTACTTAGCAGAAATATCTACGAACTTCAAATTTGGTTTTATCCCAGTGATAAAAGTTAGTTTTGACTGATATGTCAAATTGTGTTTGTTGCCTATATTTTTGTAGCGGTGTAGAGATGTCATTCCTTTAATGATATCTGAGCAAGTTTATCATACAGTCACCAATGGCACACACGCATGCAAGCAGACACACACACTCACACACACGAAATCCAAAGATGTACATTCAACAGTAAGCCAACTTTCCTAAAGCTGCTTTTGATGTTTCTCGGCTCGCTTCTGGAGAGCTGAGTGTAATGGAATGGTGACTGGTATGACATCAGTAGAGCCCACAAAGGGGTTACAGTGAGAACATTCCCAGGAGATGGTATATGTCTAGTTGCTGGCAACTCTTTTGAGATTGGATTTTGTCACTTTTTAGAACAAATGCAGGTATGTTTGATGTTGTGTGGTTTATGATGCACACAAGGTCCGAATGGACCCATGTGGATCATGTTTACATGGCAGTGGAGTGAAAGAAAAGTGCCATTTCGTCTTTACTAGCTAGACACCTTTCGTTTTCTTACTGGGCGCATAGCCCTTTTGTGAATTCTCTCCTTTCCGTCCCCTCTTTTTCACCTTTCAATATTTTATGGGCTGTTCGCTTACAATATGTGCCTGCACCACTGCTCTCTCAAGAGCTCAGAAGAGGTTTCATAATGAGATGCATAACAGTGACTGTAAAACCCACGTCAGGTTAAAAATGGCTTGTTTTATTGAATCTTGTGCTAAAGGTCGTTACCTCATCAATCAGCATCGCTTGGGGTTAAACAAGTGTCGAGTTGTTCTGCTATGTGTGGTCACCGTGTCCATAAACCATGTCCTGCCCCAAGGTCCTCTGCCTGCCTATGTTAATGCTGGCTCCCTGGCAGCACACTCTTCCTTCCTTGTCTGCGTGGCCCAGGCAGAGGTGGGGAGAGAGTGCTGGCCTCATGATGTGATGGGTATTCTGGGGCATGCAGGGAGCATGTGCTGGTGTGCTCTGACCCTGCGTCATCTACTGCCACTATGACATGAAGAGGACTTGCAACATAGACAAGCACTATGCACCACGCAGTACAGAGATTACCGCCCTGGACTCTGCATACTGACTTTGCTCCAAAAATGCCCACTCATTTTCATGAGCTACAGCTGGGCTCCTCCGTGAGGCATTGAAGGTCACCACACTCAGGATATCACAGGGTCCAGTCATGGCCGCGTGCAACCATTCTGAAGACAGTGGTTGGAACACTCAGAGGAATGTCTTGGATGCAGAGTGAGGGAACTGGGCAAATGATAGCCTTTAATGAGGACAGAAGGAGCCTTGTGGATACATCGATTTAAAGCATTTGACTGATCACCAAAAGATTGGTGGTTTGAACCCACTGGCTGCTTTGTGCAGGGTGAAAGTTTGCTTTCATATAGATTTACAGCCTTGGAAAACCCCAGGAGCAGTTCCACTGTGTCCACTACCGTCACTATGAGCCAGAATTGCAGTCAGTTGGGGCTCTTTAGGGGGTACATTAAAGTGTGAGGCCGGGGGGGGGGGGGGGGATTAGACTTTAGACTGTAAACTGTGAGTACTGCAACCTTAGCTGGCAACTTTCTATCAAGAAGCCACAACTACTGTCTCTGTCAGAGAGAAGTAGCCTCTAGAGCAGTAGTTCTCAAGCTGTGGGTCGAGACCCCTTTGGGGGTCTAATGACCCTTTCACATAGATTGCCTGATTCATGACACAGTTATGAAATAGCAATGAAAATAATTTCATGGTTGGGGGAGTTACCACAATACGAGAAACTGTTTGAAAGGGTCGCGGCCTGAGGAAGTTGGAGAACCACTGCTGTAGAGTGCCCTGGTCGCTGATATGGGTGTGTTTAGTTGGAGCAGGAGGGGGGGGGAGAAAAACAGTGAGATGTGGTCCTTATCTCAAGAAGCCCCAATCCACAGGAAGCCTAATCAGAACCCACAGAGCTGGTACCTCCATGCGCTGCAGTCACATGCCGCCCTCCAGCTTTCTAGATGACCGATCCCAATCATTCGTGCACAAAGTCATTAAAGCTACACAGCTCACTCCTAAGGAACACGACTACTTTCAACCTTTCCCCAATCCCTCCCTGCCCCATACAGGAAGAAAAGATGAAGCTCTTAAAAGGTCCTCTATTCTAAATAATGCTTCTTCCTTTTTTTTAAATTCCAAACAACAGGGCTAACCAGAGAAATTAACCTGTGTCAGCAGTGTTAAATGGTACAACATTTCACTTAAAGTAACTTTATGCAGAATGTTGTACTGCAGTAAAAGGAAGAACATTCATTTGCACTCAAAGGAATCTTCAAAGAAAAAGAGTTCGTAGCCTTCCTTCAGAAAAATGCCAACTTGATGAAATATATAAAGTTATTCATACTTCTATAGACTAAGGTCGATTTTCAAAACCTTTCCCAAATCCTGTTTTGGGACAAGCGCTGTGCAGATAAACTTCTAGTCTAAGACAACCATCCACCTCTTGCAATCTTTTAAACTATCTGTATCTGCTGCTGCATTGAACAAGCACTAGGTTCAGTACTTCAATTTTAGCATGGCTCTGAAAAACTACTTTGTGAGTGTCTGAGGCTGGTGTTTACAAAACCTTTATAACTCTTCAAGGAGGCAGAGCATGGTGATGTGGGGGACTGAATGCAATAGCACTTGTCTCTAAGGGGACTCCTCAGAGAAGCCATTGCAAGATCAAGTCCTCATTCTCCATCGACGGAAGAAGGAACAATCTCCTGGCAAACAGCCTCGGGTTTGCAACTGAGTTTCTTTTGGCACTGGGCAGATTGGAATAAAGAGCACGCTCTCGGACACTTCCTGCTGCTGGCTGCTGGCTGCTGGGACCTCCAAGGGCAGCAGGTTGAATCCTGACCACATAGCCAAAGTATGTCAGTCTTAAAGTCATGCCAGTCAGTACTCATCCCAAGACAGATTTATTTGTTCTTTTGGCGCTGCATAGTACTTTCCGTATTCTTTGCCACCACCAGAATTCATAATGCATCGTTTCTTTGGTCTTCCTTACTCGATGTCCAACTTTCACACATATGTGAGGCAATTGAAAATACCATGGCTGGTGTCAGGCACACCTCAATCTTCAAAGTAACCTCCTTGCTTTTCAACAGTCACGCGTGCTTGCACAGCAGCTCTACCCCATTCAGTGCAGCATCAAACTTAGTGCCTGGTAAGGGCATAGACGAGAGATGAGACTGAGGAGGCATACTCAAGGCACACTGGGTCAAATCATGGGGACCACATCCTGCTATAGGATAAAGAATTCCTTTATTATAATCGGAAACTGTGAACTAGAATTCTCCTTTGCACTAGCACCTACTCCACTGAACACATCTCCCAAACGTCCTAGAAACATCATATTTTGAACAAGTGGAACCAAATTAATGGAAGTCACTTCTCCAAACCACTTTTCTCTGGTTTTTCTTGACATTTGCAACCCGTGTGTGATCACAGATTTATAACTCCAATGAACAGTTGATGATAATGAGTCATTCCAAGTACAGTACTGATTGAAGACCTTTCTCCCAGAAGGTCATAGTGTTTAGAGACATTATCCCAATTGCCTCCAGGGCATGCCTGAACTTGAAAGTGTCTACCCATTGAGAATTCACCAAGGCCTAATGACCGAAATCCCTGGAGTAGTTGGCATCCCCCACCCATGCTAAGACTAGAACAAAACAGCCTTCACTTTTACTACCATGTCCTTCTGACCTTCAAGTGTAAGTAAGGGTTCATTCTCTCAGGAGCTCCAAGGAAACCAAGAGACAGGTTTAGTACAATACTAGTGACAAAAGTAAATAGCTTAAATGTTGCAAAGAATTAGAGACAAGAAAAATCTCTATGACCTAAGGAGACATCTTAAATTTTTTTAAACTAGTGTTCTTGTGGCTCTGCCAATGACTAAAGCCTATTGGTCTCCATTGTAGACTCTTATGTCCAAATCCCAGTGGGCATGTTGTTGAGAAGCAGTGTGGTTTATGGGAATCGACACTGGATTAAGGGAACGAAGATTAGGCTTTAGGTCCCAACTCTAAATGTGTAACTGGGTGTTCTTGGTGAAGTTTTTTTACCCCCCCTTTGACTGGGTCTCGATCTAGATTTTGAGACCCACATTTCTCACTGCTCTCCTCCAGTTCAGCATGTCCAGATTCAAACTCACCAGCCTCCCCAACACACCTTTCTCCTGTCTTCCCAATTTGAGCAATAATCCCACAATATAAACAGTTCTCCTGTCTCTCATCCGGGACCTCCCTTGTCCTCTCAACCTCATAACCAGCCAGTGGCCACCGAAGTTTAGACCTGCCTCCGTTTCATCTGCATGGTTGTTTGCAATAGCTTCACTGCTCTTCCTGCCTGCTAAACCTCCTTCTATAACTTGTAGGCAAAAATTACTAATATGGAATAAAAAAATTAATTCCTTTGTGGCCTTTGTTTCTAGATGCTTTTAGGCCTATCCCTTGATTCTTAGGTAGAATGTTGGTCCCTGAGCACACAAGATCTTCAGAGAATGGAATACTGACCGCCTCTGCAGAACCATCATGTGCCTTACCCTGGCACGTCTTGGGCTCTTCCTGGGAACAACTACACTGTTTCTCACCATGCTATCTGTGCCTGGGGTAGTCCATTTGTTTCTAATGCACTCCCCCAAATCAGTGATCCGTTGGTGAAACAGTTTTCATTTCTTCATTAGGCAGAGTTAAGTTCCTATTCCCCTGGGTGCCTGTAGCACTTTCTTCCTATCTCTTACACAGCACAAGTCACACACTCAGTCTTGCCCACCACACAGTGAGGACTTAAGGGGTGATGAGCTGTTTTCAACTGGTCTTTGTGCCCCACTTCTTAGCCTACACCGTGACACACAGTAGGTGCTTTGTAAACATTTGCTGGATGAGTCGATAGGTGCATGCAAGGAAAGTTTTCACCAAGACCCATTGCATCGACCTCATGTTCATGTGCCCAGTGCGTGGTGTGCGTTATCGGTTGAGCCATTGCTGTAGGATAGAGGCCAGCTTTCTTCAGCCAAGATTACGAGTGCCCATCCTGCTGCCTGAGTTTTAGGCATAAGTTCTATTTCTTTTCTGAGAAGGCGGAACTATACAATGACTTGTAAACACTCTGTTCTCATTTTAGTCTCTCCTCTACAAATTGAATGTATTAACAAATGAAGTGGAAATACTAGTAGACTCCGTGACCTCAAAGCCTGTTTCCTGTGTATAGGAGCTGCTTACCTTTTAGAATAAATTACGTATCCCTGAATGATTCAGCGCCTAAATTATCCCAACTCACTACTCCTCTCTTCCCTCTTCCTCTTGTGTTTTGAAGACCCTGGCAGTTTTAGATCCACAGGGCTTGACTGCCTGATAATAAGTTTCCATCATTGAAGGGCCTGAGCCAAGGCCCATTATTCCCTTTTCATTTAAATTAGATAAAACCCAGAGCTGTGGCTTGCAAGCGATGGAAGTCCACTGGGGAAACTTAAGGTTCAGAGTGAACAGGACCCATCACAATGAAAGCATTTGCATGGCCAGTGAGTTCCATCCATGCTGTGGCTTCTGTGTTCCTTGGGGTATGCTAAGATGTGAAACAAGAGGACCTTGGGAAGCAGTGTGAGGGATTTCTTTTCATTGGGAATGGTGGCAGCATTCTGTGCTCAGAGAACACTCCACGGATCGTGCACGGTGGTGTGACCAGCGTTGTACAAGGAATAATGGAGGATTCGGTTCTGCATTAATTGAGGATTTGGGCACCACTGTGTCTCAGAAAAGGACCCCTGGTGGCACAGGGGTGTACCAGTTTGGCTGCTGATCGAAAGGTGGGCTGCTCACATCCATTGCAGCATGGGAAAAAGATGTGAAAGTCTGCTTGCAGAAAGATTTACAGTGCCGGAGACCCCATTGTTCACTTCCATTCTGTCCTCTGGCAGTGTGTTGAGTCAGACTTAAGGTGACCGCAGAGGGATTGGTGTGGATTTGTGTTTCGGGTACTTTATACACCGCGAGCCTATCCTTGTCATCCTTACAATGTAAGGTCTGTGCCTGCCTGCCTGCCTTCATTCTTACAGTGACTCTGACAACCAAGTCAGTCAGTCAACTGCTAAAGCTTCACATTGCCAACCACCTAGCTATGCATCCTAAGAAAAACCCAAACCACAGACCTTGAAATGGCCAGGAGAAACACAGGAGTCAGCTTTGCTTAAATGTATAATCTAATCAGGTAAGCATCGCTACCTCTTTTGTCGTAGCACATGCCATGGACTTTACTGCCTTGTATCATGACCCCCACTATTTCACAAGGGCGGAAGCTCGAGCCCAGAGAAATCACAACAGGGCAAAACCAGATTCCAAATTCAAGTCTGAATCCAACGCTGTGTGACCGCGCCTCAAAACTTAAAGGGATTGTGTGACCCTAAGACCAGGCTGTTTTAAGTGAGCTCATTGTTCATTTTAACTGGGAGTAGCAGAAGTCTGACTGTTATTTATATGCCGTTAAAACATGCACCGTGTTCCCCTTGAGAGCATGATTTCCAGAGACTGTTCTCACAGTTGTTCAATCTGTCTTTACCTTTTTGCTTTTGTGTTTTTAGATGCATCATCCCATTCAGATGAAACCTGCCGATAGTGAAAAGTCGAACGGTAGGTGATGGTCAAGTGTCTCCTTAGTAACATCTGTTTCTTTGCAGTGGAAAGGTCACATGTGTGGGGGTGGGTGGGGGTGAGGGGAGGAAGGGGGAGCTCACTCTAGGGGCTTTTTCTGTCTGGAAACTTTCACTACAGTTGGCAGGTGTGGAGAAGTGGAAACTGGCCCTCCTCCCTCCTTTCTCGTGGGGAGATCTGTGAAGACCTCATCAGAAGTGGTTTTCTATGTCCTTCTATTTGGGGCTTGCTCGGCATAGTGACACTGTGGTATTTGTAGCATGGGAACCCCCCCATGGGGAGGAATAACCTCGCACCCTGCAGAGATGGCAGCAGGAAAGAATGACCGGTGAAGACTGAGGCTGTTTGTCCACATTGGCCTACAGACTTGTCTTCAGGCGCTCTTCTCAAAAAATAAAAAAATGGTTAAATGACACTCTTCTCTCAGTGGTGCCAGTACATTTGCATCAGAATTCATTCAGAATGCAGTCTGCTGATTAAATAAACATGCCCACAGTTGAGAAACGACTCATCCGATGGCATCCGAGAGACCATTGGGATTTGCCTCTCAGAGAGACGTGAGGGGGTTGGTAGCCACATTGCTAAGGCTTCGGTTGGAGCTTCCATTTATGTAATCCCTTCTGCCTGGTTGTGTTGTTTTAATTTCCTGAGATGTATGTTAAAGGACTCCTTTGCCTCCCTAGACCACAGAGTTTCTCTGTCCCACAAGATTGGCATACTCAGCACTGCTCCCTTCCAGCGGCCAGTGGTGCCCCTCATTCATTAGGAATCAGGGCAGAAGCCATGCACTCAGAGCCCTGCGTGGCTGCACATGTAAATTCTGATTGGGCCCTGAATCTCGCCACACACTTGTGTTTCTTTCTTGTCTCCCCACCACCACCCCAATTGTGATGCATCCTATTTCTGGCTTCTCCACAACTTAGTAAGTGTTGAAGAAAACTAGCAGACCCCTTTCAGTTTTTGTCAGTCCTGTGAGCCACAGGAGAGGAGACTTTGGGTTTTACCTCTCACCTCCTCTCCGACCCCATACTTTAGAGTTAGTTTAGGCCTGCACCGCTATGAACACCAGCCTGGAATTTCACATCAGCTCTGCAATCCTGCTTCGACGGCTTTGTTGTGGAACTGTGGTCGAGTCCCTGCCCCGCTTTACTGAGCACCTATGTGCTGTGGGTTTGTGCCAGGAGGCTGGTCAGGGCTGGGACTGCCCAGGGGGTTCCAGAAGAAGAAACAGAAGACTATGTAAGACACTGCCCCTGCCCTTGTCAAACTTACCATCTAGCCTCCTGTTTCTATGTCTAATAGTCTACAGTTTTAAGTGTCTAAGGTTCACTTTGATCTTCTCACTTTTAAAGTGGGAATGACAGTACCTGCCTTACACAGTGGGCTTTGGGGCTGTCATTGTCTCTGTTTTCCACCGAGTCAGATGTTTATGAGCAAGCTTTGTAGCAGGTGGGCCACACACCTACAAAAGGTGGGTTCTTGTTAGCACCCAGCTGGCTCCATGGTTTCATAGGGCCTGTGCCGAACATGTCTATTTATCCCAAAGGCCATTGCCCCCATTCGGAGTTCCTGAACCCTTTAGCTCCAGCCAGGTACATCTGGGATCTGCCCCATCCCTCAGGAGAGGGAGGGTAAGTGAATTTTGTATTTATTTGTGAGATGGATTGCATCAGTGTAGGCCGTCCAGAAACTCTGGTCACCCAGAGAGACTCCCCTTCCTTTGGCCCCACTGTGTCAGGACGAGGGCTGTGGAATGAAAGCTCATGGGAAAGGGTCTCTCTGGCTTCTGAACCTCAGGGTGCAATTCTGAAAATGAAAGAAATCAGAGAACGAAGTTGACAACACTTGACCTGGGAGATCCAAGTAGCTGAATGGCAAGGGGTTCTTCCCTGGCATGTTCTCCTGCGTAGCACCCTCCCTGGCAGAGGGGAAATGGGTTTCCACGGGCTTAGATCCATGACATCTCAGCGTGGTCTGTTGTCCTCATGGTCCCTTATCCATTCAACACTGACAGTAGTGTTTGGATATGAAACTCCTCTAGGTACCCCGATCTTTCCTGATGGCAAATCCAAACAGAATTGGGTACTGTAATTGCTAAGGTGAGAAAACTCCTTTAAAACGCCCTATTAGAGGAGGCCACAATAAGAGAGCAGTGAAACACTGTCTTGAGAAGCCTGCCTTTGGTTCATGGCGTCTCTGAGCAAGTAGCTTCTCCTGATAAGCCCCTGGGTCTTCACTGTAAAATGGCTCTACAGTAGTCCCCAATCTTAACTGCTTTTCCAGCGCCCACTTTACATCAGGATTATATTTGTATTTGTGAGCTGGATTGCATCCGTGTAGGCCACCCGGAAACTATCTATGCTAGTACCTATAAAGAGCTGAGCCTGCCACCGCACACCTGAGAGGCTCTCAGTTTGTGAGGGGGACAAGGGAGGCAGCTTCATTCGGTGAGAACGGTGTGGCAGAGCCTGGAAGTCGGTATGTGCAGATGCAGTCGTCTTGCGCAGTCAGGCCATCTCTCGCTTTGCCTCGTGGATCGCAAACTTTGTAAACTTGCTCACGTTTTCAGTATGAAAAGGCCAACTGCACAAATGGACTGAACGTGGTCTGTGCGGGGCTCATCGGGGCCGCCTTGTGCCTCGACGTGAGCAGGTTTTCAGGCTTGCTGCGGGCCTGATGGAGGAATCTGGAGAAAGGTGTCATTTTTTTTTTTTCAGAACAAGTGATAAAAGCTGTGAGCATTCTCTGATTTCTCACAAGGCATTTTTTGACAGGTAAGCATAGTTTCCAAAGTTCGAAGAGCACAAAGATTTCTTTGGTTCGGATGCTCCCAAAATAGCTCCTGCCATCATGAAAGAAGGGTGACGCGCTCTCATTGCGCTTTTCTTGGGTTTGCTGACATTTGTGGATAGCACAAAGGACTCATCACAGCGAAACAGCTACTGTCTCTTTATTATCAGCATGCTCAGATTTCTAAAACTCCGTATCTGCTGAGCAAGAAAGAGCTGCTAATCACAGATTAATTAGCGATGGACAAATGGATTCCAAAAGCCACCACCTTTTAAGCATTTGTCCATCCAGAGATTCTGATAAGGTGAACCGTGGTGGTGAGCCCAGAAACCTTAGCTTGCTCTTCTATGAGCCCCACACTGACTTACCAGGATGCATGCTTTAACATTCAAAATTCGTGCCGTGAAATAGGACTTTATGCGCTTTGGGACTTGTGTGGACCCCACATTAAAACCTGGTGGGCGTCTGCTTCCATTTGCCCTTGTCACCACTGCTGGAATTGCTTGTGGTGGAGGCTGGAGTTCGCCAAGGGGTGGGACAGCCAAGGAGCCAGAGGAAGTGAAGGCAAGAGCGGGGCATGCCAAGCCCTGACTGCTGCCCTGCCTGCTTGATGAAGCTGGAGAGGCTGCACCTAGAACCGAGCCCTGCGCCTCCCCCGCCCATATCTTACCCTTGGTCCACTGCCCCAAAGGTCTGCATTTGTGGTCTTTAAAACCTATGGGAGCAATAACACACAAAAAGAGTTGCTTTCCCTTCACACAAACAAACAAATTTTATGGGACCCTCCGGCATTCACAGTCAGACATTTCCCAAATGTAAACTGGTAATGTACGTAAAAGGCTTCCTAAATCTCCATGACTTCCCATTGCCTGCCCTTTAAATTGGCTCTGATGTAAGCTGCAGTCTCGACACAATTTATGCAAACTCACGGCATTTTATTTCCCGCCCACCTGCTTGTAAACTGCCAGGTGTCAAAAAAAGGAAAGGAAAAAAAAATCTCCTTTTGAATTAGCAGTAAAATGCCAGGGCCTTGAAGAACACACTGAATAAACGCCCGATTGGGGTGGATGTCTTTCCATAGAATTCAACTTTCTTGGTGAATTCTCCTTCCCTGAATTTCGAGTTGTTGGTAAAGGAAGGGCAATAGAGGATGTAGAAATTCGAGTACCAGAAGAAGCCAGCACATATTCTTCTCTTTCATTCAATATGCCATCTGAGGACCTGTTTTCCCAGTTCGAGTGTGTGAGCACTATTCAAAAAGGGGTCCCAGCTGTGAAGGATGGAACATTGAATGCAGTTGCGGGTCTGAAATTTGTCTAGTGATAGGAATAGCTTAAAGATTGCTTCTGGTGTCTGTGCTATGGGTCTGTCGGCAATGGAGTTGTGTCCCCTAACTGTGTGTGTCAACTTGGCTGGTCTGTGGTTCTCACTGGTAGTTCTGCAATGATGTCATTTGACAATGACATGACAATGTCATCATCCCTAGGATGAACACTGTTATCATCAGGCAGCGTCTGTTGTAAGGGGATTAGGGTGGGTTGTAATCAAAAAGTCAGATCTTCACCCAAGTGGTTTTGGACAGTGGGAATGGCATTTATGAGTTCCAAGGAGATGGCATCAGATTCACTGCCCACAGCTGAGCTGGCAGGACTGCCATGCCCAAGGCACTCAAGAAAGGAGCTTGCTGTCCTGGGGCCAAGAGAGGGAGGCTGTCTTTCAGATGGACTAGGAGACTGGGTCACGAGAACCATGAACGCAGAGTGACCATCCTAGGGACTAAGACTAAGGGACCTTCACCCAGAATTTGAAAGGTAGGTCACTGCTGCGATGGTATCAAAGAACAGCGGGTTATTTTAAAACCTTAAGAATTAGGGCTGAGCCCCAGTGGCGTAGTGGTTGTGCGCGGGACTGCGGCCCACTGGGATGGAGGTTCAATTCCAGCAGTGGGGCTGGGCCTCTTACTCCCACCCCCAGAGAGCAGTGATGCCCTCCCCCCAAAAAAAAGAATTAATCAAGGGCTGAGCCCCAGTGGTATAGTGGTTGTGTGCAGGACTGCGACCCACAGGGTTGGCGGTTCAAATCCAGCAGCAGCTCTCCAGGAGCAAGGTTGGGCCTCATACTCCCACCAGGGGGCAGTGATGCCCACAATAAAAATTAATCGAAGTAGTTCTGTGGAGGTTTTTTAGTTCGTCTGTTTTGATTTTAAACTTGCTTAGAACCACTTAGTCTTTTTCTCCTCCAATTTCTCCATTTTCAACAAAAATATGTACCTCATGCCCAATCCATCACTGTACTTTGAAAGCAAATAACTGTTATTCTAGATCCCTAGGCAGAGGAATTTTGTGCCAGGTTAGAATTTTCTCTAGTTGATTTTAAGACTTTGAGGATGATATAACAGGGTGAAAGTGTTCTGTATGTAGCGAGGGCATGAATTTCTGCAGGGACTAAACTGGATTCCCCACCCCACCCCTACACACCCCTCAAAATGTGTCAACTTGGCTGGGTCATGATGCTCATTGACAGGTATGTAGTGAAGTATGTGGCAATTATGTAATGATGTAAACATCTCCATGACGTGCACTGTTATAATCAGTCAATTGGTTTTAATGAGCTGTGTGTGGGATGCAACCAATCAGATGTAAAGGGGGGATGCCCTGTAAAGCCTTTCATTTTACATGGGATAAAAGATGAGAAGTGAGCTGAGAGAGGGACTTCGGTTTCACCAGGAGCAGAGCCCGCCTATGGATCCAGGATTCCCGTGCTGAGACCCAGAGGGAAGTTTCATGGCAGGACATATGGAGACCTCCAAGGGGTGTGAAGCCCCCACAGGTGCTGCAAGACAAGTACCTTGCCCCAGAGCCGTCAGAGAGAGAAAACCTTCCCTGGGAGGTGGTACTCTGTATTTGGACTTCTAGTCTCCTGCACTGTGAGAGAATGAACTTCTGTGTCTTAAAGCTGTCTGTCCACTTGCGGTATTTCTGTAGCAGCGGCACTAGATAACTCAGATGTTAACTAAGGGGGGGGGGGGCACCAGAGGGAAGTGATGCCCCCCCCATAAAAAGGGGGGGAGGATAACCAGCCTTCACTGTGATGTCATGCTCCTTGTCAAGAGGAAGATTGGTTTTCACTCTGACGCCCGAGCACAAATCCATCCTGCTTTAACCTCCAACCTCATAACTTGCCAGAGGTCCTGAAAACCTGGAATCCAGGAACATCATTTAAGTGCACTGTCTCTCTTCTCAAGTCTCCGAAGCCTCCAGTGCCCACGTGTCAAGTCTGGAGCTAGCAGGATGTGAGATAGCTAAATATTGTCTCATGAGGGCGAAGACCTGCAAACCCTCCATTAAAAATAGGAATCACGAGGTGCTTCCACCCAGCCACTTTCTGATTTACTGGAAGATGAAGAAATAATTTTGAAATTCAGAGTGGAGAGACTCACAAATTTGAAGGCAGTAATTAAATGCCATATGTTAGCACTAACACATTGAAAAGTTGTTAATTAATTCAGGCAGCCCTGAATCCAGGTGCGACTTTGACAGATTGTACACCAGAGTGTTAGTGCAGACTTACAATTAGGGATTTTTTAAATTGAAGTTCCTAGGCCCCTCACTTTAAAAAAAAAAGTCACCCCTTAGACTGTAAGCATTCACTCTTCCTTGTGTGTGTCCTGGGAGGAGAGCGTGACCCAGTCACTGATAAGGAACACCTTTCAGGCTGGTATTGGTGGTGGCAGGTGATCCCATCTGCATGGCACTGTGGATTTGAAAGGGTTTTCCCTCATCCACTGGCAATCCTAGAGGGAAGTAGCTACTTTTACATGGAGGGAAGGGACCATCTCTCATTTATTTTATTTTTTTCATTGTTAAATTTCCCGAAGCAGCTAGCAGTCACCTTCGAGTCCTGGTGGTAGGGTGCATTACAAGTTCGCTTGCTAAAGGTCAGCAGTTTAAACCCATAAGCCACTCTAGGAGAGAGAGAGATGGCTTCCTGCTCCTGTCAGATTGACAGCCCCAGAAACCCAGGGGGCCCTTCTGCTCCAGCCTCCCTGCACGTGGGAGTGGGCTAGCAGTCTATAATTGGTTGACCTTGTTGTGTTGAAGACAGTATCTTCATTCAACCAGTTGGTGAATTGAAAAAATAAAATTTATACTCTAAAATTTTAAATCTTCAGAGAACCAACCAACTTGATCCAGGATTGATTTTAAAATAATAAAGTTAATGTAAACTAATTGGAACAAGATTTATTAAAAATATCTACAGAGCTTGTAGGTCTCCTGGGAACGGTAGTCTCAGGAGTGAATGTTGGGAATAAATGTGTCCATACCACACAGGTGGCGCTATGGCTTAAGCTTTGGATTGCTAACTGCAAGGCGAACAGTTCAAACCCACCAGCTGCTCCTCAGGAAAAATCTGCTCCTATTCAGATTCATAGCCTCAGAAAACCAATACAGATCACTGTGAGTCAGAACTGACCTGATGGCAGTGGGGTGGGGCAAGAGGCCTTAATGCCATGCAAGATATTTTGAAGGATAACCTGTTTCAAAGGCACTTCACTGGGAGCCATTGCACTCTTCGTTAGCTTATGGACTTTGTTCCCATTCTTTCCTTAGAGCATACTTACTACGTTAGTCCAGGTAGACTAGAGGAACAAATTTCATAGACATGCACATAAATATAAGGAAAAGGCTTATATACAAGAAGAATGGAACATTGAGAAAGCATCCCAACCCAATCCACTTCAAAGTCATAAGTCCGATGTTAGCCCACATGCCCAATACCAGTCTATAATATCTCCTTCCAACTCATGAAGTCACAGGTCAGTGGATGCAGAATTCCAGCGCTGACAGGGGTCTCCCCATGGCTCCTCACTTCCAGGGCTCAGGTCCCTCAACAGCAACCAGTGGTGGCAGAAGCAACTCAGCGCTGGCAGGGGTCCCCACGTGGCCTCTCCAGCTTCAGAGGTCTGGCTCCATCAGGGCAAAACTGTGTGGCTTCTCCTCTGGCTCCTTCCGCTTTTTGGATGCTGCCATCTTGTCTTGTCCATGACTCATCGTGTCTGAGACTAACTCCCAACAACTGGGGAGATAGCTTCTCATCTCCATGAGGGAAATATCGCGAGATTTCCCAGAAGTCTCAGGAGAAAGCCATGCCCACACAGAGGTCTCATTGGCTACTCCATGGCTATCTCCAGATTAATGGGCTAGACTCCACCCCTACATCTCAATCATGAAATTAACATAAGCACATGACTGCCACACTTACTTTAAAAAAAAAGTGAGGGTCACCATCAGGCTCCCTGGATGACTTAGGAAGTCAAGTTTCCATTTTCTTAATATACATCAAAAAGAGGGGGTGGATGTTCACTGACAGGGAAGCTGCACCCTTAATTTACTATGCCATCACCTTGAAGCTTCAAATCTACAAATTGTTTTTATTTTTATTAAGTATATTGAGGGCTCGTACAGGTCTTATAGCATTTTATACATTAATTGTATCGATCATATTTGTCCATATGTTGCCATCATTTCCTCAACATCTACTTCCTATTGAGCCCTTGGTATCTGTTCCCATTTTTTCCCTCCCTCCTTTGCCCTACACCCACCCTCACGAGCTGCAAATCATTTTTGTTAAGTGCCACAGTTATAGGTTTACCAGTGAGCCCAAGGATCAACTGGGAGATTAGCAATTGCTTTTGTTAACAGAACTAGGGCCAGATTCTTCAGGATGTGATTGAACTGAAGTTTTTTGGTTTTTTTTTTTGGCGGGGGGTGGGGGGGGTTTCACTCATAAAGATATTAGTCATAGCCTTCCGGGTTTGGGAGCCCAGCGATGAGGAGGAGGAAGGGTGAGACAATAGCAACCTAGTTTTCCTCCTTCTCTTTGTCCCATGTGAATCTATTCTGTCCTCTCCATTCAATGGAATGTCACATCTTCACAGCACTTGGCCTGAATCCTCATGTGTGAAGGAGCCCACAGCTGCCCTTATTTAGAGATGACAAAGATTCCCATCACAAAGACACCTCCTTGCCCTGATGCTTCTAAAGCTTGGCTAATTGTTGCACCAACCCTGACCTCAGCTTTCACAAGTTCTCAGTAGGTGATTGGTTGTCCACCTGTCATGAAAGAAGAAGAAAAGGACTTGAACAGTTTTTATTGAAGTATAAAGCTTCTTCCCCAAATCAGAGCCCACAGGGCCCATGGCCCATATCCACAGTTAACAAGTTTCAACAGATGCAGTGATCTTCAACTATCTCTTCATTTCCTTCCTGTACAGAGCCCCTTCTTGGCAGGCAAACAGAAAGTACGGCACATATTCTACTCACTCTGTGCCCCTCCATCTGGCCTGAAGACAGGTCTAGTGGTGGCTCAGCCCTTCCCTGGTGAGCATGTTGTAGTTTTCTCATCTCTTTACCCACCTAGGCATGACCCTACCTGGGCTTCTTAAATTCCGACTTAATTTCACATCCTCCATCCAGCTGCCCTCAAACACATTATGCACTTCATAAGCATTGAGGGAACTGTGGCTTCCCTCTTGAGTGTCTGGAATCCCTCGTGTCTCCGAGCTTTCACTAATGTGGAGGAGAAAGGCTGCAGCCAAGAGCGGCTAAGCATCACTCCCCAGCATCCCCCGGTGTGCCTCCGCCAGCTAAGGTAGGCAGTGGGCTTCTACTGCTGCTGCACCACCTCAGCCCCTTTGCTCAAGAACGAAAAAGAAGAAGGACAATGGACCAGACCCCAGTCTTCATCTTACTTCTTCAGAGTGAGGCCCAAAGAGGGTGGCTAAGCCTCCAAAGTCCCGGATCCAGTGAATGGCACAGCTAGGACATCCCCCTTCAAGCCTCACCTGCCACCTTGGAGCCCAGAGAAAACAAGAGTGAAGTGTACAGGATGGAGGCTGTGCGGCATTTGTGGCCACATCGGAGTGAAGACAAGGCCTTCCTTTGCCAGCCTTGGGAGCGATCTTAAATCAAAGAATGCCCCTCTCGAGACTCTTCTTTCCAGTCCAGAACTTGATGGCAAGGAACACAGCCCTGCATTGTGTTCCTCCTTCAGAGCTGCCTCTTCCGGAACCGTTCACTGCTGCCAATCTGATTCCAACCACACAGACTCTGCAGGACAGGATGGATGTGTCAGTCCGGATAGACTAAAGGAACAAATTTCAGAGACACGCATATAGGTATAAGGAATGGGTTTATATTCAAGGAGAACAGGACATTGAGAAAACATCCCAGCCCAGTCCAGCTCAAAGTCACAAGTCCGATATTAACTCATATGCCCAAAATCAATCCATAAAGTCTCCTTCTGACTCATAAAGTCACAGGTCAGTGGCTACAGAGTCCTGGCACCGACAGTGCTCTCTCCACGGCTCCTTGCTTCCAGGGCTCAGGGTCCATCAACAGCATGCTGCTCCAGCTTCAGAGGTCCGGCTCCATCAGGGCAAAGCTGTGTGGTCTCTACACCGGCTCCTCCAGCTTCTCCAACGCTGCCAGCTTGCCTGTGATTAATTGTCTCTGAAACTAACTCCCAACAACTGGGGTAGATAGCTTCTCATCTTCACGAGGGAAATACCGCGAGATTTCCCAGGAGTCTCAAGTGAAAGCCATGCCCACACAGAGGCCTCATCAATGGCTTTCTCCTATTTAACAGGCCAGACTCTACCCCCACATTTCAATTATAAAATTAACATAAGCACATGACTACCACATGGACTTGCCTTTGTGGGTTTCTGAGAGTAGAGTGCCTCCTATTTCTCCCAAGGAACCCCTGTTGTTTTCGTACTGCTGACCTTGCCATCAGCAGCACGATGAGTAACTCTCTAACCCACCTGGGCTCCATTGTCCTGTCTAGTTGCCGGTCCCCATGTTAGTTCAGCACTGCATGACTTGCCCAAAGCCTGGGGTTTCCAACCTGTCCCCAAGATGAGCCTGGCCATCTCCTTCCAAGAAGTTAGCACTGGAACAGCTCACAGAGCCAGCCATACCCGCCGTACAAGAATGAGGTTCCCCGCAGTCAAAATCGCCTCAATGGCAAAGAGCACGTTTTAAATTTAAATTAATAAATTCACATTATAAGCTCAGTTCCTCAGATGGCCTAGCCACCGTTCAAGTCCTCAGTAGGCCCCCCTGTCCAGTAGCTACCAGATTGGCTAGCACAAACCCAGGATTGGGGCCATGACAGAGAGTCCTATCATACCGCACTGCTTCTGAGCAGACCTCTTGGTATTGCTTAACTGCTCCTTTCCTAAAGTGCCCTCCATCCAGACCCAACTCCAGTTGGACACAGACTGTGTCTTTTACCTTGGGTCTCCATAGGGTCAGACTGGCCCTATGTAAGTGCAGACTAAATTCTTGTTGGTTAAAAGCCAGTGAGACAGGTACTGCCCAGGGAAGAAAGCGGAGGAACAACTAAAATCCTCCAGAATGCCAATTACAAGTGTTTGAAATGGATTGGAAACAAAGATTACTACATAAGCAACCGATGGTGGGTGGAACCAGGTCTGCGGTGCCTGGGTGTGTTAGTCTGGGCAGACTAGAGAAATAAATTTCATAGACACGCATATGAATATAAGGAAAAAGTTTATATACAAGAGGAACAGGACATTGAGAAAATATCCCAGCCCAGTTCAGTTCAAGGTCATAAGTCCAATATTAACCCATATGCCCGAAATCAGTCTATAAAGTCTCCTTCCGACTCACGAAGTCACAGGTCAGTGGATGAAGAGTCCCGGCGCTGTCAGGGTTCTCCCCATGGCTCCTCGCTTCCGGGGCTCAGAGTCCATCAACGGCATCCCATGGTGGCAGAAGCAACTCAGCGCTGGCAGAGGTCTCCATGTGGCCGCCCCAGCTTCAGAGGTCTGGCTCCATCAGGGCCAAGCCGTGTGGTCTCTCCGCTGGCTCCTCCAGCTTCTTGGATGCTGCCTCTTGTCCGTGATTTATCGTCTCTGAGGCTAACTCCCAACAACTGGAGGAGATAGTTTCTCATCTTCAAGAGGGAAATATCGCGAGATTTCCCAGAAGTTTCAGGAGAAAGCCATGCCCACATGGAGGCCTCATTGGCTACTCAATGGCTACCTCCAGATTAACAGACTAGACTCCACCCCTACATTTCAATCATAAAATTAACATAAGCACATGACGGCCACACTGGACCACCAGTTACCTTTGGATTTATTCTTAAATTTGAAGAAATGGAAAGAAGCAGTGGGAAGTCAGCAGGGGACCTCCCCCCAACCCCCTTGGTCATCCACAGAAATCTTTTTTTCTCCTTACAAAGACTCTTCATCCTTAGCCTGAAGTCAGCCTGCAGCCTAGTTTGTGGAGCCCCGGATAGGCCAGCGAAGCACTGTCATCCCATTGCATTGGCCTGTCATGGCGAGGCCAGTTGACGCCTCAAATGCACTGTGCTCATCCAGAAGTCCACCTCCAAGGGATTAAAAGGACTGTCCCCTCCTTGGCATCATGGACATTGTTTGGGGCTTCTTTCTGAGCGTGATGCCTACTTCCTCATTCTCACACCACTGAGCGGAGGTGACTTACCAGGTTTCTAGAACACTGAGACTCTGATCCTCTTCTGCTGTCTAGAATGCTGTGGGGCTGTAGGGGGTGAAAGTAATATTCTCTTTCAGTGCTTTGGTTGAAAGTTTTATTTACCAATTCCACTATATTTGTTCGCCTGTTTCCCTCTCCTGGCCATTTTCCCTATTCCTGTCATTCAAGTTAAAAGAACATCTATAAAAAAACAAATTAAAATCTGAATCCCAAAATAGCTCCGCATCTCACAGCAGAATGGCAGCGCTTAGCAGTTACACTATATTTTCAAATACTGTGTGCTTTCCGGGGAAGAAGGGTAGAGCCTCTCAGAGGATGATTTCTCCGTGGTTACAAACTTTCAGGAAGGTGAAATATTCAGGTAGGGTGGGGCCGACAGGAAGAGGCAAGATGGGGGTTGTGGAGGAAGGAAGGCCAAGTGCCCATCTGAAGGGTGAGCCCCAGCACCCGTGTGTACTCTCATATGGCCAAGACTCAGAGGGATGCGGTAATGAAGCATTGATCGCAAGACAAAAGATGGGATGGCCTTTGCTCATTCATTATTTTTATCTCCTAGCTGTGGAAGACAGAAAATTGTTCATAGGAATGGTTTCGAAGAAATGTAATGAGAATGATATCAGGGTGATGTTTTCTCCATTTGGCCAGATAGAAGAATGCCGGATCCTCCGGGGACCTGACGGGCTGAGTCGAGGTGAGTGTGCTGTCTGTACGGTCTCCTGCCTTAAGTGCTAATTGGACTCAATCACAGTTGAGGTATCTGTAGCCACCGCACACCACATGCACAAGGTCACCTCTCCTCCATCCCATTGGGAAAGTTAGCCAACCTGAACTTTTCACTAGACCCTCAATGGCCAGCTTTGATTGCTCAAGTTATGAAGGTCTCTGTGCCAGCATATGAGCTCAGGTTATCACTGCCACTGAAAAGCTGACAGGTTGCCTTGTCGCCTCCCTGCCCAGTCTCAATGTGAAGAAGATACAGGGGAGTGGGGGGCCCACAGAAGAGAGAGAGAAAGACTTTCTTGTTTTCATCTTAGTCTTGTGGTTTCCCGCCCAGGGCTAAAATAAATAGTAGGGTATGGTCCTGTGGATGAAAATAGAACTCTGGCAGAAGAAAAATTCAATGCTCAGAGGTAGCACAGAGCAGATACGGACTTAGAGTAACTGGGCCTGTCAGGCAGTGTGAGAGTTTTAGACTGAAGAGCAAAACCTCTGGAGTCCTGAGAATTTCCTGTAAGTGAGAGGGCCCTTAAATGACTTGGTCCCAAAGAAGGCTCTGCTTGTCCACTGTGAGGGCACCAGAGGCGGTGGCGCAGAGAGTTGAGGAGAGTCAGTCATTCGACAAGCATCTCTACAAAATAGTTGGAAATAACTCTTCTCTGTCCATATCGGCCCTCCCCCTGAGACAAAGTCGCCCATCTCTTTCCATACACCACGCATAGTGGTGAATGCTGAGTGTTAACAGTTGTCTGACTGACTGCCGCTGCCAGAGTCAACCCCAAAGGTAGCACTGAAAGAATGTTACATATGACATGCTCTTCGGTTTTGAAAGACATCCTTAGCTGTGCACTATGCTCCGTCACCCGATCGGTGCTGTTTCTGTGGAGTTCATCAGAAACTTCCCTTTATTCTCCACATCAGGCTCCAAGACAGCAATGATGCCCAGATCACATGGTGAAGTAGGAGGGCCCACTGTAATTTGCATCCACCTAGTTTCACCACAGCGCATTGCCGTGTGCGGAAGCACATTTGTTCCTTGTGGCAGGTGGATCCAAGGCTTCATGGTGGCAGTGCCTGAATAGAAGGCAGAGAGACCCAAAGTTCTCCACCTCCAGAACTCCCAACTAGACACAGTCTGGACAAAACTAGAAGGAGATGCAAAACCTCAAGGCTTGTGATTTCTGTATTTTCTTTTGGAGGGGGTTGAAACCCAGAAGAGAGGGAAGAGAGGCATGCCATTCCTGCCTAAGCATGCAGTGACCCTTCTGCATTTCTCCTGACTTACCACTCCCAGAAAAGATATGGTTCTCTCCAAACCGAGCGAGGAGTGATAGTGAGCTGGATTCCCTGAACAGCAGGTCTAGTGCCTCAAACTCATCCATCGTTTACCACCTGTGCCAAGATCGATGTCAAGCAGGATCGCCCATCAATCATAGGGGCTTCCCAACCTCAGGCTCCTCACAAGGGCGGGGCATGGAGATGTCCACCCCAGTGCCCTCTGTGACATCTTAGCAAGTTCAAGCCACGGGCACTTCCAGTCATTCTGATCATCTGATTGTGTTGGGAGCATCACAGAGCTGTTCCCTTAGGTGAGAGATGGTGGGAAGAAAAAGGCAATGTACTAAGTAAAGAAGGAAGAGATGCAGGGGATAAGTAAAGAAGGAAGAGATGCAGGGGATACATGATTATATTTTTTGTATTCTCTTCTTTGCTGTCAGTTTAGTAATTTTGCTCACTCCTCTCTCCAGTAATTATTTTCAGTATTATTTCTGTGTTAGGCAAAAGGCCCTGGGAGTGTAGTGAGTGACATATTGGACAGCTCATCACAAGGTCAGCAGTTTGAAACCACCAGCCTCTTCATGTGAGAAAGATGAGGCTTTCCACTCTCCTCAGAGTTAGTCTCAGAACCCACAGGGGATGTCTACCCTAGCCTCTGAGAGTCAGAATCAACCCAAAGGCAGTGAGTCTATGTTATCGTTGTTTTCTCCGTTCCCCAAAAGCCTCGCATGAGGACTAGGCAAAAAGGAGGGGCATAACTTAGTTATGGCAGAATCTGTAGTGGCCTAGAAGCTAGTGACCCCAATTTCCATCCCCAAACTTCTACTGATAGGAAGCATGACCTCAGTAAAGTCATTTTCCAATCTCCATCCCTCTAGGTCCCCCTTTGTAAATAACAATATAATAAAATTGCCAGCCCTGCTTATCTTACCAGGAATAATTTGATAGACTACTTGCTGTGATGGCATTCTTATAAGTATATGACATGCACGGTCCAGTAGAGAGACCTTGACTGAAGTCTAAATCCCTGATTTCTGTCTTCTGTCTGGCTTGGCCAATTTATGAAATGGGTCTCCATCTGTCCAGTAGGGGCAGTCGTGAGCAGCATGGCAGCCTACGAGGGTAAGCGTTCTGGAGTACACAGGCATTATTTCTGCAGCACGGATTTTTAAGCAGCCCGAACTTTTGTAGGAAGGTGCAGGACACGGTACTTAACCAGAGAACTTAGCTAATTTGATCTGCCATTTGGTTGATTAACCAACACTTGACACCAGAAGCAGCCTATTTCTGAAACAAGTTTGGGGAGCACGCTCATCAATATTTCATGCAAATGCAGGCTCAATGTAAAGAGTAGAAACCCCCCCACACACAGACACACTTTTTTTTTTTAACAGAGAAGTAATTTCTGGTGAGCCGATGAGAATTCGTTATTGTAAAAGAAAAAAGTAACTCCTTTATAATCATTTGTTATTCACTATAAAGAGAGACAGTGGATTGGTTTCCCATGTGCGGGAGCCCAGGACCCCTGGGTGCAGAAGACTGCTCCTGAATCAGCATATTTACTGAAAGAAAATTGTCTTTCATTCTACTATTTCCCTCCCATGAAAGAACTACATTTTCAATCAAATATTAATAAGTGCCCGTCCCCCTCCCCCATTAGTGGCATGGCGGATTGAGGACGTTAAGTCTTTCAACTCCCAGTGCACATATAGCTGGCTCAGCTGTCCAAATAAATAACAATCAGGTTACAGGAAAAATGAGCTTTTCGGCAAAGTACCTTCTCATAATAAAACCAGAATAGCTAGTGTTCAATGAAATGTTTTTAAATCAAATTAGTTGGTTAGGATGAGGAAGAGGGGCAGTTGAGTGGTTCACTCGTTTTTTCTTCTTCTTCCCTTTTCCCAGTTCACCTACAAAAATGACAAAGAAGGCCCTCTGTGGTGTGTGGTGACGTCCCATGGAATGTCACCCCTTCTTTGCATTATCAGTCGTTTAAGCCCATCCTCAACAGGCACGAGGCTGGGTTTCTCTAGAAAGAGCCAGTAGCCCTCACTGCATCAGACTCTTGGGCTATTCAGGAATGCAGGACCTTACCAAGCCCTGCCACACCTCCAGTTAGGACTCTTTTTTTCTTAAAATACTCTCTATTCTTTTAATTAATGATCTACGTATTGGCACACTAGAACTTCAAAAGTCTCATACTTACTCACCAGACTTAAGTCTGTGCTAGGTTCCCCCCAAACAGACCCACTTAGGAATTGGTCACGGGAGCCTACATGGGAAGCACCTAGTACCTTCCAAGCACAGTGAAGCAGTTCAGTTAAAGCCAGGACTCTCCATTCGGCCGCACTCAGGGTGGGGGGGGGAGGGGTTGTTCTTGTCCCTTTCCTTTGAGTCAGCTCCATGGCGATATGTGTGTGCAGAAGGGACCTGTTTCTTGGGGGTTTCAAGGCAATAGCTGTCTAGAAACAGGTCGCCAAGCCTATCTTTCAAGGCAGCTCTGGGTAGTCTCGAATTGCTAGCCTTTTCAACTAATAGCGGAGCACTTAACTATTTATGCCCCCCCTCCCAGGGCCCCTTTAGTCTGTAAGGCCACCTGCAGAGGTTAATTTCCCCCTTGGGGGCAGGAACTCATTCCACTAGCATATCTAACTTGGAAAGAGTCATATGGAGGTGCTTTTGAACTACCTCATGACCCTCAGATCCCCCAGCCAGGGTGATCAGCCTGCTGGGGGAGCCCCATGGAGGAAAGAATCAGGATCCTGCAGGCCCCCATGTAGCACCACAAACCAGATGCTTGCCCTCACTATGAAAGCCTGAGGTTTCTAAGCCAGTGCACTTGTTTGACAGCACTACCTTAGTGGGTTGGCTTCCTCAGCACTTTCTCACTTACCCAGAACCCCACAGCCAGCACTGGCTCCTTGGGGACCATATGTGGCTCTCTGTGCCACAGCAACTGAGTGTCCGTGACTCAGAGACAATGACGGAGTTTGCTTCGTTTTTCTTTCCCATAAATCATAGTCTGATCTTTACTGCCATTTAAGGTAACTTTCTGCTTGTTTAAGAATCTTCCAGCTGTGTTTATGGGGTTCCAACATTCGCCTGCCAAAACCCTTGGGGGAAAAAAATGAATTGGCAATATTTTCAGGACTGCTGGAAAGCAAAGACTGGATTTGGTCATTCCATTCTCGTTTGTTTTTGCTGTCTCTGACCAGGGCTTTGCCTTTCTTTTCTTTCTTTTTTTTTTTTTTTTTTTTTTAAGAATGGGCATGAAAAGGAATCTATTTTGATTGTAGCAGGAGAGCCTTGTGCACATAATGCCTGACCATTCAGATAAAACATCATTTATTAACTGCCCCAACCTACCCCCCACCACATCCTCACACTATAACCCTTCACTGAATACAATCGTCCAGTTTTATCTTCACACAGATGCCAACAGCGCTTAAGTGTCTCTGTGTTAGACGGGTTTCTCTAGAGGAAAAAAAAACAGGGCACTTATGATTTTATATAGACAGAAAGATAGAACATAAGAAATAAACAGCGGCTGAACGCCAGTGGCATAGTGATTGTATGCGGGACTGTGGCCCACAGGGTTGACGGTTCAAATCCAGCAGTAGCTCTCTAGGAGCAAGGCTGGGCTTCCTACTCCCCCCAGGGCAGTGATGCCACAATAAAAAAAGAAAAAAATAAACAGCTAATTAGTCTACAGAGCAGTAAAAATGGCTCGTTGCAACTCACTTCTTTGAGACAGTTACTACTCTGTCAGTCCTTCACCTCATGAGGAGTGATAGGTGCACGTCAAGGAAGCAGACAGCTGAGTCTTCTGCAGAGCAATTCAGGCAGTCCAGCCACAGGCAGCAAACAGCAGGGCAGGTCAGCAGCAGTCAGCCAGATGACAGAGTCCAACAGTCCGTAGGTCAAGTGATGTATACACCAGCAGTGTGGCGTAGCAGGTCTTGAAGGAACCTTGAACTATAGTGATATGGTCCACGGGTTGGGTGTCCCACAGGTAGTGTAGCTCGCAAGGTGAGGCAGACAACCAGCTAAGGCAGCCACACACTGGTCCAATCATCAGAGAGCAAGTGACAAGAAAGGCAAGGCTTGCCGAGCCATTTATATTTTTGCCCTTCAATTAAACTGCAACCTTATTAATCCCACGTGTTTGACCAGGTTGGCACAATAAACTTACCCATCACAGTGTCCAAGTAAGTCTGCCCTTGACTTCAGGTAGCACAAGGGAAGGACCTCTCTGGGGCAATTTTTAACAAGAGAAACCCAACCTTGGGTGTGGGAACACTAGCAGTTTAATTTGTCTGCCCCAACATTGTAGCAGTCGTAGGTATTTGGTAAACTCTTGCCACTGCTACAAACTCTTACCACAGTGAGTAAGACTGGCTGCTTCAGGAATGGAAATTTATAAATGCGTTTTCCATTGGTTGGATGCCCATGTCATTTGAAGGTAGGCTGCTTTCTGTGCAAAGCAGCAGCAGGAAAACAAGTAGCCTGACTCTGTTCATGCATTAGCAGTGCCTGGACTTCTTGTTCATTTTTATGCTTCCTTTCTGGTGTGAAAGAAAGAATCCATCTAGTTCTTGCCTGCAGATGATCTTGCAACTGAGCAGGAAGGTGGAGCAAACACCTGAGTTCAGTTAGCTTTCCAAGTGACATGACAAGTGCAATAGATGTGTTCAGCAGACTCCTCAGTGGCAGGGCTGCCAGCTCCCCTGAGATGCGGTCTGTGGGAGGAAATTGCTCTGAGAAAACTTTCCCCAGTCAATCATTTATCTGTTTCAGCAGCTCGAAGTGAGGCAAGCTCACTGAAATAAGAGGAAGGGGAGCACTGTCATTTCTCTTAGCAATCTCTGGCCTTCTGAAAAGCAGAGACAACAAATAATTGCCAGGTCAATGGCATGTTGTTGGCCACATTTGCAGATTGGGTGCTTTTTGTTTTCTGGTGGCTTTTATTTATGGAGAGATTTGAAGGCAATGATACATATGCTACCAAACCTAACAATAAATGAATAGATGGGGCTTCCTTGTGTTAGTATCTTTATTCTCTCTCCCCTAAGCCCCCAGATATGGTTCCCTCAGCCTTTTGCTCAATAACCAGAGCACTGATTACTGAGACCTCCTGTATGTAAGAGTCCAGAAAGGTCAAGGGATGACTCTCAAAACTCAAAGTAGATATCCCACCAAAGCCCAGTGAACTTCACCTTACCCAGGAACTGACTTGTAGTAGAGGCAGGTGGTGAATAGGATGACGACATCATTCATGCTGTGCAGGGGAACATCATCTTATTGGCTGGGGAGACCAAGGGATGAGCCTCCCTTGGGGGGAGGAGTTCAGGTGACCTTTTGTGAGTGAAAAATCACTGAGTAGAGGCCTGCTTACAAAGTGTCACCCTCTAGTGGTATCCAACATTGTTATTGGAAAGGAACTCAAAAGTGAGCTGCCTGTATGTCCTGTTCTGAGCACAGTCGGCAAGGTGAATAAGGTACCCATCCCAGAGACAGAGAGAGAGAGAGACAGAGAGAGACTGACTGGGTTCTGACATTGCTTAACTTCATTAGCATGGCAGAGAGAGAAGGGGATTTTTCAGCATGCACTCACTCCCTCTTTCTAAGTGACACAGTAATTTCCCCCTCTTAAGTAATTGAACACAGCACACAGTACAGAACTTGACAGAAGCCCCTAAGGAGACAGCTCCCTCACAGCTCCACTGCCAAGAGAACAAAAAGGGGAAGGAAGTCCTCAGATTTGTCAGCTCATGCTTCAGATGGTCTAAGGAGAGTATAATTAGTAGCATCAGTTGAGCTTTTAATTGCAGGCTTCATAGAGGAAAGGGCCATGGTTTGAGTTTATTAGAGATGCAATCTTAGTCCTACTGCTATTACTCTTCTCCCGAGACCTCTTCATTGCTTGTTTTCTTTTTCCACGAAGTTACTTATAAAAGTTCTACTTGTATGAAATGGTAGTAAATGCATCAACTGTGCCTTATTAATTTTTTGTGGTGGTGGTGGTGGTGGTGGTGGTGGTTGACATCTTACAAGGTTTGTTTTTGGTTCTGTTTTGCTTGGGGTTTTTTGTTTTTTGTTTTCTCAATGCATTCTGAACCTCCATTTGGAAACTGTCAGTTTGGCACCCACTTCTGGATAATAAGAACAGATGAAATGAAAAAGCAATCCACCTGACTTAGTTCAGGCCTCCTGTGGCTTCAGGTACATCTACTAACGATTATTTGCAATTGCCTCCCTGGTCACCTGTAGATAAGAAGGAGGAAGATAAAAGCACTCTAGTGTCATTTCTTCAATTCATCCTGTTAGTGAGAACCAGCATGATTTTGATGTGTTACGTGGAAAAAAGGATGGTCATTTGGAGACTGTGTTAGTATGGAAGCTTGGTGTTAGTATGGAAGCCAGCCGAGTACAATCACCTGCCTCTCACACGATGGCACACCTTCTCTGAAGCCTTGTAGGAAGCCTCGGAGTACCTTATGATAACCACATGCAGGCAGGATAGGGGCAGATAGTGTGTTTTAAAAAGTCAGCTTCGCCAGCTGCTGGGATGTCTTGAGAACTCTACGACCCAGCCCAGCATTCACAGCGAGCTAGTGTAGCAGGGAGGTGGATACAACCATGTACCGTGAAAGTCTTTTTGTGTCAAGAATTATAGCCTGATGCACCAGGGAGGGAAATGCATTGACTTATTTTCGTGACTGGATGTTGCTGTGCTTTGGGGGGTAATGGGCAGGCGTTGCTTCTTCTTATTGCCATTTTATTAAAAAATGCTAACACAGTATTGACTTGATAATCTCACCAGGTATGCATGCAGTAAAAGAAGCAGGTATCTTTTTTTTTATATACCTTGCACATGGACTTACTGAAACCAAACAATCTGCTGGTGTTTGACTATAGCACATTTTACTGGCCACAAGGGCAACAATCTCAGATTGTTGATGCTAGAATTCCTCTTTCATGCATTCACTCAGCGATGACAATAGGCTTCAGCCTCTCTCTCTCTCTCTCTCTCTCTCTCTCTCTCTCTCTCTCTCTCTCCCTCCTTCCTTCCCTCCTTCCTCTCTCTTGGTGTTTAGCTCTGCTTCATTTGGAAATCTTTTTAAGTAGTAATAATAATAATAATGTTTTGAGGAAATTGAGTGGAACACTAAATTATTCTCTGATACCTAAGTTCAAACTGTGCAAGGCTAAAGAAGCTGAAAATCAATGCACTTTTAAAGTCATTAGAGATCATAAATGAATAAGTCTGTGTTGCTTTAGCTAAGCTTTTAGTGTGGTGTGGTATTATTATAAAATCAGCCTGAATCTGCATTAATTTCACAGTCTTCTTCCCTAAGAAGCCCAAGGGTGCATGATGAATAAAATGTAAATTTCAGAAGGCAGTGTTTTTATTAGTGAAAAGGCCAATGAGCCGTGTAGTTGGAGCAGGGGCCTGCGTGGCAGCCAGCACCGGTACCAGAGGCAGGAACCGGCACTATAGATGCTAGTGATTTCATTGCACAAGGGGAAAAGACAGCAGTGGCAAGTTTTATGGGTCACCCAGTAAACAATCAGAGGAATGTACAGTGATGATTGCGTATGTTACATTGATGCTCTGGTACACTTCAGAGAGCTGGAACTTTTCAAAAGCCATGAGGATTTAATATAAATAAAATCCAAAGGTCTCAATTTTACTTCATAGACACTGTTGAATATTCGAATAGTAATACAGCATTTGTTTCTGTTAATAATGAGTGATGACTAAATAGCTTGTGAAGTATTTGGTTCTTTTGTTTGTATTTGATAACATCAATTTATATCTATACACACACATATATGTGTGTATAATATATATATGTTTTCAGCTACCCAGAATAGATTAGATATATCTGTGTGTATACATAGAAAGACATATAAGATATTATTTGCTGACATTCTGAGCTCTTGAATTCTATTTGCTAATTTGCCCTTGGTGTGAGGATTTTTAATATTGTCATCTTAAAAATAAAGGATAAAATTTGATATACAAAGCCCTAATATCTGGGTGCCGCAAATAAAGATAATCATCCAAGGAGAAAATATAAAGCAGCAATTTTTTATTCCACAAAATGCAAACTTGAACGTGTTCATTTCAAACCCTGTGGCAAAAAAAAAAAAAAGTACCCAACTTCCACCCCTTCTCTCCATTAAAAGATAAATAAACTAACTAATAAATCTTCTGCTTTGGTCAGATTAGCAAGTCAGCACTGTGAATAAAAGGCAAAATAAGATTTAAAAACGAAAACAGAGAAGTTGTTTATTTTTATGTACTACTGAGAACAGTGTCGTCTTGTGGCAGTTCTCGTAGACTGTGTTGGTTTAACAAGCGTCCAACCCTTTTGTCTTGTTGTTTTTGTCTTTCCTGCTCCCTGTGCCCTTGTTTCCCACAGGCTGTGCGTTTGTCACATTTTCTACCAGGGCAATGGCACAGAATGCAATCAAAGCCATGCATCAGTCTCAGACCATGGAGGTACTGTATCATCTGCCCTTTCTTTGTTTTCTTTGTGCAAATGATGGGAATGGTATAGCAATTCTCTCCTGTGTGGATTGTTCACATGACAATCACAGATTTAAACTTTCACCATCTCTCTTTTCTGTTCATTCATATTCATCCTCGTTCATATGCTCTCCCCCCACCCCACCCCCCACTCCCTGTTTTAATCTATCCCCCGCCCTCCCCCTGCACACACACACACCTCTTAATTTTTCTCCCAAGGACTTGTAATGCATTTAGTAAAACCTTCCACTTGCTCTACAGATATTTTCTGAGCCTTCTGTTGCAGGGGCATAGCTCCCCACCCCCCAATCAAATCCTGGTACCATTTAGGCAAAGCGTCATTCTGGACCAAAAGGATCGACTCCGTTCCCCACCACAGGGCCGCTGCTGCAGACCAGACGTGAACACCACCACGCCAAATTGCAGCTTGCCCTGCACCCAGCCTCAAGGTTCTCTCGCCTGAGGGTGGGATCGATTTCTTTTTAGTTTAGTCACATCGAGAATTAGGGGGAAAGTCAACACTTCTCCCACTTCATTTAACCCATGAAAATAATTCATTTATAAGAGTCCACTGGGAACTTAGATGTACATATGTGTACCCTGAAAAAATGTGGACAGCAATGAAGAAGTGTAAAAGGCTCGAACTCTGTCTCTTCATGAGAGACGGTGAGCTTAAGGAAAGAGGGATCCTCGGGTCTGGGTTTGCCCCCCTCATACAGATAGATGGCTTCTGTACTTTTAGTCTGTGATTCGGGTCATGGCCTTTCAGAATTTTGCACAAAAGCATTCCAAGAGTGATATGCCATTATTTATTCTGTATTGTCTGATGGGACCATTTGGAATTGCATGTTCTGCTGTATCGTGTGATACTGTATCTTTGTGTATGGGTGACCTTTTCTAGAAATGGCCTTGTGGCGTTATATGAAGCTATGTTTTTGTGTGTGTCTTTTGCCCTGAAGGAAAAAAAAAGATATTTTTTCAATTTTATTTAATATGCACAATTTTTCTTTCTTTTTAAACTGAGCTTCTCACCCTTCCCCATTTTGTCAGGGGAATTTTTTTCTTTCTTTGTTTTTTTGCAATGCTGCATCTCCCAATGCATGCTGGGAGCAAAGTGATCACTACGTGTCATGTTTTGTGCCCAGCTTTTTTACAGTGACTCAAAAATGTGGGTGGCAAGGGGGGAAAGAGTGTGCATGGCATTGTCATTAAGTGTTTACTGTACTTTTCTGATTTGTGATACTGGCATTGCAAAGCCTATTGTCTTTTTTCAAACATTCATTTTGACTTTGATATTCCTAACATATCTTTATATAATCAATGTGTTTTCCTTTCAGTGCAATGCATTAAGACACTCACACCCCCTACCTGAAAGCAAGCTCAGGTGGAAATCGGCCATGCTAGGAACTAATGAGCAGGATTTGAAATATCTAGGAATCCACTCTTGTACAACATGCAGTTACCTCTTGTTGACTATGTGTTTGTTCCCCTTTCTCTGAACCTAGACTGCCCCATTAGTGTGGATCAGCCTGATATACAGCGACATTTCAATTTGAAAATTAAAATGCAAGTGCTGGGAGCGGGGCGGGAAGGGGGATGGCTTTACCTGTATTATCATGCGTGTTTCATTCTCTAATTACTTTCTTTTCTGTCCTTTAGTGGTTTGTACCCAAATTGATTGCATTTACCTTAGAGAAACTTTTACCGCAACTTTTTCAACTCTGTTAGTCAGTTCTGAGGAGGGTCAGGTCTTACCCTGACCAGGCTCGCTTCTCCCCCAAATAAATCCCCAGAGATACAGCCCTGTGGAGCCATATCCTGCTGTGTCATTTTAGGAGGACAGCCCAAGGTCATAGAGCAGACCTAGGGATGAACCAGGGACCAGTAAGACCATATGCTCACACCCAAGAGAGAATTTGTTATTGAGAATGGGGCGTGTGGGTTCCTCAGCAATCTGGGATGCTTTGTCAGCAGGGCTGTACAGAAAATGAAGGTGGCCTGCTTGTTTATAAACCTGGACATCCATTCTGGAGCAAAGGAACCATCAAACATGTACACTTCCTAATTTGTTTTTTAAAATAACATTTAAACAAAAGATTATATGTGGTACCTATCTATTATTGTACAACTGAAGATTTTTCTCCTTTTTTTAATCAGTTGCATTATTTTCAGGACTTAAAATCACATCTTGGACTAAGATGTATTATTAAGAGATTTCAATTGGAAATTATTATGAGAATATTATAGCTTAAAAGAAGGCCTTGGCTGAGCCCCGGTGGTGTAGTGGTTGTGTGCGGGACTGCAGCCGACTGAGTTGTCAGTTCAAATCCAGCAGCAGCTCTCCAGGAGCAAGGCTGTACCTCCTACTCCCACCAGAGGGCAGTTATGCCTCCCCCAAAAAAGAAGGTCTTAAAAATGAGTAATTTTATATTGTGCCTTCTACTACTTTTCCTCATTTCTTCCCTCCCAACAGAAACCATACAGACATATACACATACTCTGATTTTCACCTTGATTTTTCTTGAAGGAATTTTTAAAGCTGTCATCATTGGCCTTAATTTTGTTTCTCACGTGATTAATTTTTTTACTTAATAATAAAGCAAAACCCAAAAAATGTACTGTTAGGAAGAGGCACCATGTTTTTGCTAGATCAGATCTCCTGCGCCAATGACAACCCTTTTCCATACAAACCCCTGCCATCTGCAGATCCCAGCTCTTTAAAGTGGCGAAGTGCTGAAATATGGAGATGAAGACTCATGAATTCTAGATTTTAAAAAGGGCAGAGATGTAAAAAGGGCTCTTTGAATGTAGCTCCTGGCACAGTTCACCGTGGCCCTGACTGCCAGAGCTGGAGCCTGATGTACTTGGAGGTTCAACACAGAAACCGTCACCTCATGTTCTCTCACACTTTGCTCAAATTCAGTAGTAGGTTTTTGTTTCCGGTGGGGATTGGGGGTAGGGGGTTGTTAATAATGACACAAGCGTCTCCTATATTCACAGCTGTATCTCCAATAATTCCCCAACGTGGTATGAAAGTTTGTTTTCTAGAAGAAAGCAAAATAAATGACCCAAAGGGAAGAGAAAGGAAAAGCTGACTTAACTAGGAGTAGGAAATTTCACAGCAGAGAGAGTGTGTTTTTATTTAATCACTTCTCCTTACCTCAGCAAAAAAAAAAAAAAAGTCACAGCTTTAATTGTGATGAAATGTGTTGGCAAGCCACACTAAGCGGGAGAAAAGATGGGGATGGAGGTAAAGGACGCTTCTGAACATTTACCAAATGGCACATGTTGAAAATAAAAATGCTTTTGAAAGGAAGTCTTCATTCTTGAGGTGTTAGACCATTATTTTCCCTAATGATCGTAGGTCTCAAACATGAATCCATCATGTGATAGAGTCCCCTGCTATTTGTCCCTTCCCAGCCCTACTTACTCCTTGCCTTTCAAAGGAAATGAGAAGTGATTCAATGGGGAGACAGATCAAGGAGAATCCTCTTTCTTTCATTTGCAATTTCTCTCCTCTGACTGGAATGTGCCTCTGATTCGGGGGGTTGTGATGGCTCGGGGGGCTGTGAGCAGAGTAGATGTGCTCTGGCAAGAGTTTGTATTCCCACTACAATTTGACTTTCTCTTTGCACTCTGCTCTTGTGTGGAAACAGGCAGACACATGGAGACAAGCTATCTTTGTAACGCTGAGCAAACCATGAAGCTTAATTAAAGAGCTGTGATGCAGTCTCTGGTCCTTAAGAAGGTCCTAGAAAGGTTCCAGGAAGATAACACGAAGCGAGAAAAGGAGAGGCCAACCAACCAATCCCCAAAGAAACCAAAGACAGGTTCTGGACTTTTCTGTTGGTGGTAGGATTCAGAGAAGAAGAAACCACTTGGAAACAATTCCGGTCCATCCCATGTGCTCTGAGATACTTAAGAAAGATAGGTCCAGTGCTGATTGAGTGTCACGAGAGGATTCAACCAGGCTGTAACTTCCCTCTTCGCTTTCCAATGTGTCTGACCACAGGGCTGTTCTTCACCTATCGTGGTGAAGTTTGCTGACACTCAGAAGGACAAAGAACAAAGACGCCTGCAGCAGCAGCTTGCACAACAGATGCAGCAGCTCAACACTGCCACCTGGGGGAACCTGACAGGGCTGGGCGGACTTACCCCACAGTACCTGGCGGTAAGTGCTTGAGACAGCCCATTGCTTTGGGGTCCAGAAGAGAGGGGGAATATATATATATATATATATATGCTGAAGCTCCTCCAACCAGCGATTGCTCCGAGTACCCCAGAGAGTTCATGTTAGGGTGCATTTTCAATTCCAAGGAATCACTAAAAGTCGTGTGGATGTAAAATGTTAAATGGTTTGACCTGAGAATTTGACGACTTTCTCACCTATTGGAGGCCAAGCAAGGTCCCACAAGATGAACACCTTTCTCTAACCAGCGTTTCTAGAGACCCTCTGTGACCCAGGGTGCCCTCATAGATGGTTTGGGAATGGGATTGACGCTACTGGGTAGGAAGGGCCGTTGCCTCACGGGTTCGTGCCTCACATCGGGCCCTCCGCTAAACCCACTTGAACTTCCATTCCATTATCCTTCCAGCAGAACTCTTGACTAAATCAAATGCTGCTTCACTTATTTGGGGAAAGACAGAAAGAAAAAGGAGGTGTCATTTGAGGCTAACAGGACCCAATTCTTTGAATCACTCCATCTCATCTCAGGGCCTCAAGATATCTACTCTTAGCTCTTGTTTTGTTTTGCTCCCTTGTGCTTTGTCCTATGTCACTTTGTCAATGAATTTGACCTTTTTTTTTTTTCAAGTAAGAGTCCATCAGGACAGAGTAGCCGTCCCCAGTATGGAGTGAAGTAAATGTCTCATATAGTCTGAGAATGACCTCTGGAGTAGCCGGGCCAGACAAGGGCTGGAAGACGGCACATTCTCAGAACTCTGCATTAGTTTTCACTTGGACAGTTATTGCCCCACTTTTCTCCTGAACCCTGCTTTCCTGCTTGGGGATCTAAATGCTGGACTTTATCTTTTCATGACCGAATTTTTTTTAGGAGTTTAAGTCTTGTATGCCAGCCTCTGTGAGTGTGTTCGCTGTGTGTGTGTTGCATGCTCTTCTTGATCACTGTGCGTGAACTATCCCTCTCAGGGTTGAATTCCCCATGAATCTTAGTGTGCAGCAGTATCCGTGCTACATGTTTTGCAAATGAATCCTCACTAATAGAAGAAGTCGCTGGATAATGCAGAGTTGGCTGAAACCCCAAAGCTTTTGAGGTGCAAATCTGCCCAGACATGCCTCAGAGATCTGAAACCAAAAGATCAGCCAATGAAAAATTCTGCGAGGCTCCGTGTTACTCTGCCACACACAGGCTCGTCTTGAGGCAAAGGTGACTTGATGACAACTGGTTACTGGAAAGATGAGATGTCCCCACATGGACAGATGAGTCTAGAGAGGCTTCAGTGGGTAAAGTTTCGTTTTGTTTTTTTGGTTTTATTTTTTTACCACCAATGATAATATGGTTGCTGCTGCTGGCCAAGAAAGACACCCCCACCCTCCACCCCACCAGCTGTCCTCTCCCGCATACCACACAGCTTCTCTAAGGATTTTGGAGTGCAGATGAGGAGGGCAGCCATTGCTTCCGCCACTGATCCTCATTGTCTGTGGGTTCTGGTCTTTCACAGAGCATCACGACTTGGTTGGTTAGAAAGGAGATGTATGCTTTTTCCGTCCTCACCCACCTCATGGGTTAAAAGTATCAAGGACCAGGCTAAACCCTGGTGGTATAGTGGTTGTGCGCAGGACTGTGGCCCACTGGGAAGGAGGTTCAATTCCAGCAGTGGAGCTGGGCCTCCTATTCCCACCACCAGAGAGGAGTGATGCCCCCCCCCCCCAAAAAAAAGTATCAAGGACCATGCAAGTTTATTTCTATCATTTTCTTGTCATTTCTGCCTTTTATCCACAGGTACAGGGGAAGTTTGGTCAGTGCTAAAACCTATCAGTGCTCTTCGATGTGTTTCTGTCTGTCACGCTGGAGGTTTCATTTATAAATGAGTCCGGTTTAAAATAGTTTATTGCTTTTGTTCTTTTGTGCCCCCTCCCCAAAAAAAATGTGCGCTTATCAAATAATCTCAGGCCATCTCCTTTTTATCGGAGATCTATGTCAAGCTCACATCTGGGTTTCCTAGGACTCCAGCTGCTGCCCCGCCATCTCTGAAACCAAGACTCTCTGGTGTAGGGGATTCAATCTTTTGATGCATCTCCCACCCTAGAAAACTCTCATTTTCTAAAGCTCTAGGGGGAAATGCAGAAACTTTTTGACGGGGTCATTAATTTCTTTCTTTTTAAATATCTAACATAATGCATATCATTGGTGTTCGACATATTTGATTCTTCTAAGTTTTAACAAAGAATGTGCCAGTGAGGACCATCTGAAAGGAGATGGCTTTCCTTGGTCATACAGCCTTGGCTGTCACTGTGCAGCCATGCCTTCCTATGCACCAGCTCTGGCCATGGTGATTTCCCTGTGGGCAGCAGACGCAGCGAGTCTGTGATTCCAATGAAGGGTAATGGAAATGGAACTGTGGGGTTAAGCCGGGAAGATTTAGGGGGGTGGGCTTTGATCAATTATGGTTCTGACTAGACCAGAGAGAGAGATGGTTTACCACCTGGTTGTTAAAAGGGAGTAAAGTGATGCATTGTTTTAAGGCAGCAGTGTTATTGCACACTGCTGCCGCCCCTCCCCCTCCACCCCTGTGTGTGTGTGTTTCTTAAAAGAGATTAAACATTAATATGAATTCACAGCCTCAACTCTAGGGACCTTCAGTCCATCAAGAGGCAACAGCCATGGACTCTGTAAAGGAAAGGACAGCGTGTGCCCCACTGTAATTCGGAAGGGACTTTTCTCTCCCTTTCAAAGTTGTCTTGACAGTTTCACTTTTGTTTGCAGCTACTGCAGCAGGCCACCTCCTCCAGCAACCTGGGTGCGTTCAGTGGCATTCAGCAAATGGCCGGTAAGTCCTCACCCTGTTGTGTGGATCTGTTGTGCAGAGGGCCTGAGAGGGCCACAAAGCAGGGGTAAAGGAGAACAAAGGGTAATGATCAACCTATTAGCTTTCTAACTGAAGTGTTAAAATTAGAACCAGCTGCTCTTGAAGCCCTGCTCCTTCCACTTGGAATTCCAATCCACCCTTTGCCTTGTCTGACATTGATGAAGGGAGAGCCCCTTCCTATCCTGGGTAGTATCTTTAAAATGGGATGGATGGCTGGGAGGGGGGGAGGGGGTTCTGACAAGATTCCTATCCCCACAGCAGCCAAAATGATTGACATCCCGCCACCATTTTAATAATAGGCAGTCAATAAAAATGTTCTGACCTCCATAATGAAAGCCAAGATTGCAGGCCAATCTTTGATAACAGTTTTGCAGTCCCTTGATAGCATCCACAGACCATTAATGCCTGTTTGTAGTGGGGAAGAGGGGATTGGTAATGTCCAAACCCCAGTCGACAAATTTTACATCTCTCACTTTTATATGGGAAAGTAATCTTCGTTCTTGGGAAAATCAAAGTATGCCTGTATTTGAAAGCCAGCTCATTGAAGGTTTTCTTTTTATAATGAGCAGTGCCAGGGGTTACCGAGGTGCAGTGATTAATGAAAGGTCATTCCTGCTGTGTAACCTCCCATGCTGATATCCTAACTGAACATGGTGCCAGGGAAGGCGGTGAGGGCAATAAATCAGAACGCGGGTGCCTATTAACCTGCCAGGAGGAACGGCTTTCTCCTTGTTTGATTCCAACAACAACAACAAAAAAAAAAGGTGGGAAAGAGGGCACGGAGAACAGATTGTTGGCATCCTCAAATCCAGCACAGTCTGTGTTCCTCAAGGACGCCCTGGATCAATGCAATGAAACCTGAATGTACAGAAGAGAAGCCAGCCTTCTTCATCCCGAGGAACACTCCACCGCCAGCCTCTTCATTTCTTTTGCCCCAGTGCATACCCTTGGGTTTTCTTTTTCCTTGCTTCTTTTGGAGCAGGTTTTGAAGGGGTTTCCATGAGTGCACATAGGGTTCTCCTCCAGGGGTTGGGTTCTGTGACCCTCTCTCCATCATGGCTCCACCGGTTACTGGGAGCATGTCACAGAACATAAATCAGCTTATTAACAATTAACAGTACTGCTGAATTATTTCATGGGTTTGAAACCTGCTGGCATTGCCTGCGTGGTCTGTTCCAATAGAACTTTGGGGTTATTAGAAGGAAAAAAATGTGTCTTTCTATTTCTTAGCATGAAGACTAGCAGTGTTCAGTTATCTGTACAAATATAGGTATTAGGGAATGGCATCGAAGGGTTAGTTTTTGTTTGTTTGTTTGTTTTGCATTCTGATTGGGGAGCTGAGGAGAGAAGGGTAGCCAGGACATTTTTTTCTGTCATAGAGGAATGGGTTTCCAGATTGTGTGGACCAACCCGAGCACTAAGATTGGTCACAGAACCCACTGATTTTAAGAGAGGCGTTTCCACTAAGAACATGGACTAGCCCAAATCCAAAATTAGGGACTCTCCTTAAAGAAAGTCATAGGCCCTCCCACTTCCACAGTTGAATTAGGCAAAGAAGGTCACTGGGTCCTGAGGCTCCTGCTGAGCATGTCTTCCTGAGTGGCCCACTCACCCTGTCATTTTTCAGTAGGTTGTGTGCTGCTCTCCTCTGCGAACTGCAGGCTAGGATGCTCCAATGTGCATGCTCTGCTCACGCATTTGAACAGTAAAGGTATCAGACTGCCCCCTTAGAAGGCTCCATGGAGCAGATGGCTCATTTAAAGGCATTCTATGAACACTCCAAGCTTTCCAAAATATACCTTTCTGAGATCCTCCACCCTTTGAAGTCCAGCATGCGTCAACCTGCACAGGCTGTAAAGTCAAATGCGGAAAAGTCAATGATTTGACTTCGTCCCGAGTGTTGTAGAATGTGACGATGTAGGTGCCAAGCCTCTCTGCTTGGCAATGTCTGCAGAGGGTGCCCTTCCTTCAGAGAACTCATTAGAGCTCAGCTTCCCAAATAGCTGAAGCATATGCTTTGGGGTATTTCTTTTCTACCAGGGAAGAATGATATCTCCTCCAATTTTTTTTCTTGTTTTCTCTCAAAAGTCGAGCTCAAGTTCCTCAGCCTCAGTCAGTGCTCTCCTCAGCCTCTTCCCTTCTTCCACCCCCTGGAACCTGTAACTGCAGGGGGCCCGTTCTGAATGCCACTCTCCTCATGAATGGGTCCTTGAGGATGTGGAGATGGAGAGGCTGGTTTCATGTGCGATTTGTGGCAGAGCAGAGGGCATCCAGCTCCATACAGAGGAGGTACTATATTAGGGATGAAGGGATCAAAGAGGTCATGTACCCCAAACTCCCTACTGCATCAAGCGACCCATCTTGTGATGGAGTAAAAATGGGCCAATAAACAATTCAAAGGCAGACTCTTTGCCTTACAGGGGCATCCAATAAACTTCAACTATGAAATTCCACCAGTCCAGTGTGGAACACTAGCCCAAAGAGAGTAGAATATCAGTTTGGAAACCAATACTGTTTTGTTGTGAGCAGCTCTCAAGAGGTAATAGTCTGCCCTTCAGGAAATTGAGGTTTATAACCAGAGTCTAAGGTGTCTCATTTATACAAGGTAAGAGATTTTTGTTTTGAGGAGAAAATAAAGCCCCAAACGGAAACAACCAAAGAAATTTGAAATAACAAGTTGTTGCATCAAAAAAATGAAAGGTGACATCTCTTTTACACAAGAAATCTTCCACTTCTTCAAGCATTTTTTTAAGATTTTCTAAAAATAAGAACCTTTCAAAAAAAAAAACACTGAAGAACAGAAAATGGATTCCCATCATATTTTTAAATCTGCATGCTCTTATGTATGCTTTTACCGAATCCTTGAAATGGACTGATCTTATTTCCCTTTTCAAAGCATCTTCACAATGTGTATCCATTTCTTGTTTATGTGAGGGATGGATTTCGTGTATGTCTACAATCGCAGGAACTTGAGGTCTGGGTCTGGGCTAAGAGTCTGTATTTTTCTTGAAGGATAAGGAAGCAGAGAAGAGTGACTGTGGAGTCCTTATTTATTATTATTATTATTATTATCACCATCATCATCATCATCATCATCAAACAGCCAACAAACAAAAGAGCATCTTGTTAGAAAATCAAGGACAGTGTATTTCAGCTTCCTTTTTTAACAAAACTCCTTGAAGTGATCATGAGATTTACCATCACAGTAAAACCAAAGAGGAGCCCACTGCTGAGGTGCTGCCAGTTGAGGCCACGGCATGTATGAGATAACAGGTAGGCACCGGAGTAAGAATCTCCAAGTGTCCCACATCTCTTGCAAGATTGAGACGATTCGTGCTCCATCTTACAGGTGAGACAGTAAAGCTACGACGAGTTAAAGCCACCTAGCCAGTGTGTGGCATATGAAATTCAAGTCAGCCGGATCCTGAACCGAATCCCAGTCATCCCCAACCCTAACTGGGCCCTCTCTCACAGGAAATTTAGACCCATGTGCCAAAACTCAAACTGCAAATGCCAAATGAGTGATTGGATTTGGGATTCGGAGAGGACCTCAGGGTGGTTCATAAGGAAGGGACTCAGCAAGAGTCCCCCAGAACAGCCTCCTTTCAATCGGAGCGGGCCCTGGTGGCACAGCAACTTTCACATCGGGCCGCCTCTGCAAGGACGCAGTTGAGGCCTTCGGCTCCATTCAGAGTCACCGTCGCAGACACCCCCAGGAGCAGTTCTACCCGGCCCTGCCCGACTTCTGTGAGTTAGAATCAAGTCAAAGACAGTGAGAGGCTTTTGGGGGATTTGTTTTTCATTCTGCAAAACTTTTCCAGGGTTGTAAGAGCAGGTTGTATTTCGTGAGAGAAGCTGTCTTTCTAGGTGAAGGCTTATTATTGAACAAAGAATAGATGTGATGAAGTCAAGTTTCTGTGACGCAGACTTCATTTCAATTCTGACAGTCAGCGATGTGGGTGGCAGTTCCCTTCCAGCACACTAACACGGGGCAGTCAGGCGGTAGGGTGCCACTATTGCTTCAACCCACGCCAGAGCGCTCTCTGCGCGGTGCGAAGACCATCTCAGAATGGCTGCAGGACAGAGGTCTGAGACTCACACGGCAGCATGCTCCGAGGTGCACAGGGCGCTTCTCAGGCCCACAAAGCTGGCAGATCTACCCACCCTCACCGTCCCCCACAGCACCACACGACACACTTCCTGCGAATGTGCTAATAGGGCCGTATGAGAACCTTCCAGAACCACCCATCTGTCACTTTTTAACAGACCTGATTGGCAAGCACTTGCAACAACTGACATCTGTTCTTGCTTATTGATATGCAGATTTATGGTAATTGGCTATGAACAATAAGATACAAAATTACCTAAGGTGAACATTAAATTAAATTTTCATGCCCTTCTCCTTATAAATATATATTTTTTTTAAATCTTAAGATTCAAGTAGGCATATTGAACATCTGTTTTAAACAGCATTTCACAGTTTGGAGGAACTCCCACCCCCAAGTAAGGAATGAACCCTTGAATCCCTGAATTCCGAACTTTTTGTCATTTTTATTTTTTTCCCTCCTGATATTGACACATAATTAAGATATCCTAAAAAAAGGATGGGAAAAAAATAACTATTTACCTGTGTTTCTTGTTTAGCCGCCCATTTTATTACACCTAGTTTGAGGGGTGCTCATTGGAGCAGGGTGCCTTATGAAGTTATGTGTAGTTGTTTCTCCCTTCAAAAAGGAGGAGCAGCCTCTCCCCGGGGAGGGAGGGAGGCATGAGCGCAACACCCCCCCCAACACACACACACACACACACACACACACACACACACACACACACGGTTGGAAAAGCAGGAGGAGCCCAAGCAAGAACTGAGAGGAAGGAGAAGGAACAGGGTGCACTAGCCACACCCCAAGATGAAGGGAAGGAGATCCAGAAAGCCAAGTCCACTGTAAGCCACACCAGGAGCCACCTTCTGACTGCACCGCAGCCTTTTGTGTCCAATGAAGGAAGGACTGTCCCCACTGAGAAGCAGGCCAATCAGACATGGTTCGTGAACAGAAGGTGACACCGGGAAAGCCCGCAGCCTCCACAGCAGAGTTGAGCCACTGCCCAAGGTCCAGTCCTCTGATAGTGCCCCCAGCACTATCCTTGGGCAAATTCCTTCCTGGAGCAGTTTGTCCCCCAGCCCTTCCCTAGAGGAGAGGGGATAGTTTTGTGCATGAGTGGGCAGGTGGAGGGTTTCTGAATTTGGGAGCGTGTGTGACCAGGAAGTCCAACCACTGGCCACAGAGGATGTGTACTGTTCCCAGTAAAGGGTCCAGAAACACACAGAGCCTGCAAAAACCCCTCAGCTTTCCCACCTACGCCAGCACCTCAGCACCATTTGGAAGACCAGTCAGTCATGTGCAAATGTCCTTCCTGTTCACAGCGATAGTTTCTTAGAGGAAAGATGGACTTGGTTTTTCCCAATGTCAGTGGTACCATCCCCTGGAGGGACTGTCAAAGCAGATACCAAGACGCCACCCTGGACTGGAGCTCCAGTCCAAGCTGCGAATGGCCAGGAAGGATGCTGAGTGATTTTTTTTTTCCTGAAAAGGAGGCAGTAGGCCAAATAAGTTGGAAACCCAAGAATTTCTAACTCAGGTTAGAACCCAGGTTTTCTAACCCAAGAATACGAATCTCCATGGCTCTCACTGCCATCAAGTTGATTCTCATGCACCTTGACCCTGTAGGACAGGCTAGGACATCCCCTATGAGTTTCCAAGGCAAGAACTTTTTACTCTCCTGGTCTTTCTCCCAAGGAGTGGCTCATGGTTTCGAACTGTTGACCTTGCAATCAGCATCCCAATGCATCTTCACTAGCCATCAGGGCTCCTAACCTTCATGGCTAAGTAGAAGAAGGTGTGTTCATTGCCCACAACTGTGTGTCCTGCTGAAGGGGGGGGGGGGGCGCTCTCCTGAGGGAGGAGAAGTTCATTTGAGGTTTCCACTAGCCTGCTGTCTATGTCTAGGTTCAGCCGCTGGATGCATCCTCCCTCAACTTCAGCCACCAGCATGGGCATCCAGGGCACAGGAATGCAGCCATGACAGGAGAACCTCTGGCATCTTGGGTGTTCTTTTGTTGGCATGTCTGTGTCTGCGTCCGAGTCCTGGGTAGAAGCAGCATCTGCTGTCTTCCCTTGTTTGTGTGGCTCTTCTCGGCTTGAATTCCTCGTGTCACAGAGCCTCTACCCCACCCTCAGGCCTCTAATGGTTTTGAAATCTGGGGTTCTCAATTGTATATTGGGAACACATCCCAGTCTAGTCCAGGTCAAGTCCACACATCCAGTCTTAGCCCATATGTCCAATAGTAGTCCATAATTCCACTTCAGACTCACACATCACATGCAATGATGCCTCCTGCAGAAAGATCTCAGGTCAGTAGGTGGGAAGTCCTGTGTGTCCAATGACAGTGAGCATATCTCCAGGGCTCTGGCTGCCAAGAGTGTGGCTCCAGGTGGCTTGTCATCAGGAATGTGAAGCAGAGGAAGTGTGTGTGTGTGTCTGGCCTCCAGAGAGGAAGTTCCCAGAATCCTCCTGAGAAGCTTGTGCCCACCAGGAAGCATCATCAGGCTGTGACCTGATTGGCAAACTAAACTTCCGCCTTCACTCGGTCTATCAAGTTGACATGCAATTATGTAACTACCACAGGGGCTTCCTTCTGATGTGCACAGGATTGCTGAGTCAGTCACCCGCCACCAGCAAACCTATTGGGCATACTTTTTACACACATGCCCACACTTTTTTAAAAAGTCACAGGCATCTCCCAGACCCTGGAGAATCCATCTGTAGAACTCTAGCTTAGACCCCCTGACTCCAGCTGAGGAATGTAGACGAACATAGCTTGGCATGTGCTCGGGGTGCTGCAGAAAGAGGTCACGAGCCATCTATTTACCGAGAAGACAAGCATGGTCCTTGCTGATATCTGGAGTTGAAAGCAGATGCACAGAGGTGCCCCTATGAAGAAATCAAAGAAGTCATGCCGACAGCCAGGTATGGGGAATAGACAGGTACTGCAGCATCCCCGCTAATGTCACTCTTAGTTCCCGACAGAGTCAGAACCAAAACACAGAACGCCTTTCACCCCAGTTTGAGTACCCATACACGGAGAGTGCGCACAATTTTAAAACACCACCTCCCAAACCCAGTGTGTCTGTCAAGCAGGGCTTCGGGCTACTTATGCCTGACTACAGCCTGACCCTGCAGCTTCTCTCTGTGTATTCTCTTCGGAACAGGTGGTGTAGTGGTTATGTGTTGGGCTGCTAAAAATAAGGTGAGCAGTTTGAAACACCAGTCCTCCACAGGAGAAAGTTGAGTTTTCTATTCCTAAAGAGTTACAAACTCACAAACCCACTGGGGTACTTCTTTCCTGCCCTGTGGGGTAGCTATGAGTCAGAAACAAAATAGTTGGCAATGATGCTTTGGTTTCATTCTGTTGAAGGATGAGCAAGACCACTATAGGTAAATATCAGAAGGGAAGGGGCATTTATTTTCAGTGCCCTAGCCATATTTCCCTTATGTGATGTTATTTTCCTTTCTGGGCAATTCTTATCTCCCAAGTGTTATGGTTCACCAAGGGGATTCCTCTATTGTTGGGTGGAAACACAGGCCACAGATGGGAGGCAGGAGCGGTGTGGATTCATTTCCCAACTTGAAGGGCGACTAGGGCCATGGTCTTGAGGATTCCGCCGGTCTCTGACCAGTAAGCCTGGTCCTCTGCTGTGTGGACTCTAGCCAGAACCCTCTCTTGTGATCCCTCCTGAAGTGATCAGCAGGAACAACCTGGGCTTGAAGGTCAGGGTAGCCCTCTGGACTCATCGCGCACCTTGTCCACATTTCATCTTAACCCCCTAGGTTTACACACCCTTGGTCTTCTTGATCCTCCTTGCCCCCCCCCCCAAACTTCTCCAGAATGCAAAGTAAAAGGAGACCAAGTCCTAAGGAAGAGGAGAAAAGGGAAGAGAAACTCCAGGTCAGCGCTCAGGTCTGAAGGAATTCTCAGGGGGACAAGCACTCTGGGAACAGAGGACTGTGTGGACATCGACCCAGAACTGCTCACCCAGGGAAGTGCTCCTTCCTCAGTGCTCCCTTCTTCTTTCTGTGACGTGACCATTCCTAGGTCCTGTGACTTTCTTATCAGTATTGAAGAAGAGCCCACCTGTAAAGCTCTGGGAAGCAGGCCTGGCATGTTATTCGTGCATCCATTTTCATTATTATTTGAAGTGACACGATTACAATTAATATTCTCACTCCTGGATCTTCCTCTGAAACATACACTGAGATTTCCACATGTGTATTGACCCATACAATCTCAAAACCTTAAGAGGTGGCTCTGTTTTAAACCGTGCTTTTGATCCCAGCTTGAAAAGATCAGAGACCTGAGTGAGGTGGAGGCAGGACTGAAACCCAGTCCTGGGGCCATCGGAAAGGTGTCTCCTCCATGCAGGGGTGCCAGGTGTGAGCCACAGCTGGTGCATGTCATGCCCAGTCATGCCTGCCTGTCATGGAGGACTGAGCATTGCCAGGATGTTGAGGAGGCTTCAGCAGAGCATCCAGGCTAAAGACCTTCTGGAATAAGATAGACTAGAAAGACAGACGTGGGATCTGCTCAAGAAAACCCTGGGAATCACAGGGGTGCTCTGCCCAATTGCTAATGGGATGATCTAAGACCAGACAGCATGTGGTTTGACTGTGCAGGGTATACTGTGAGTCAGGGGTCAGCTAACCACAGCAGTAGCCATCCTGAGGGTGTAGTCAGCCGCTGTTTCTTACATAGCTTTATTTGAATTTTTATCATTCAGTGCACCCTCATTAATAGCTAAAAAAAATAGTAAATCAAGATATGTGTTTATTGTGTTATGCATGGTTCCCTAGGAGAGCAAAGCCAGTGATGCTTGTATGGCTTTGTCTATAGAAAGATTTGGAAGAATCAAAGGCACGCCTAGTGGTAACAGTGGGTAAGAGCTGTCCAGCTCAAGTTCATGAGTCAGCTGTAACCCGCAGGTTTCTCCTGACTCCTGTAGCCTCAGGGACTGACAGTCATGGATCAGGAAGACCACACAGCCTGTCCCTGTTTCTAACCAGTCTGTGCAGCCTCCAGCCCGTGGCAGTTCCTGATGCTGTTCTCACCACTGTGGCTACCATGCAAAGAATGTTGTACATTTTAAGCCCTGGGGAAATGTGTATGTGGTCAAGAAAGAGACGCTTCTACCAGCCCCTGTATTGAAGGAGGGGAAAAAAAAGTGTGAATGTGAGATGTTGTGACTGAGAATAGGGGGTCCAAACCATAAAAGTAGGAAAGGACACTACCCTGTCTCATCTCTGGACACACAGCGCCTTCATTTCTCAGACTGAGGAACAGACAGAGATAATCTCACAAGCACAAGAAGGAATGAAAGGGTGCTTTCCAAATAATGATTAGATCGGTGGATGCATGGATGGATGGATGGGTGGGTGGGTGGAAGGAAGCATAGGAAGGAAGGAAGGAAAGAGGGAAGGAAGACAGACAAAGCCTGGCCTTTGGACTCCTCATCAGCACCTCCTTTGGCTTTTATCTTGGTTGTGGACAGCATTTGCCGCTTTCCAGGACGATGCCCCAGAATCTCTCCACTTCATTTCTTCTGCCTTGTGTTCCAAGGTGAGAACAGAGAAAGGTTGACCAGGACTCCAGTGGTGAAACGTGGGAAGGGAACGTGTAAAGAGGGATTCAGTAGAGGCTTAAACTCTAAAAGGATGAGACACACTGGTACCTGATTGCTAAAGACTTGACTCCAAGACTTTTTTCTTTTAATGAGCATTGATGAGTGGGTTAAGGCATTAACACTGTCCTAATAAATGTTTGAAAACTGGATTAATTAATAAGCAAATAAAAACCATCAATATCTGATGCTGCTGTGAATACTGAAGCATTAACAAAGAATGGAGAAACCTGAACATGTGGTTGGGATTGTAGACAATACAACAATCTGTAGACAATACGACAATCTCTGTAGCAAGTTAAGCAAATTCCATGAGTTCTGTTGCCTTTTTCATTCACATGATGCCGCAAAGACTTAACCTGTCACCTGCTATATATCCAGCACTGCTGTTTTTGTGTATTTAAATAGACTGGACGATAAAAAAATTTGGAGCCTCATGGAACTTACTAAAGGCAGTGAGTGGATTAGGAGCATCCAGCTTTCTGACAAAACTCCTACTTGGCCTCTGAAGCAGGGCTTTGAACAGATTTGAACTGACTGTGTCACAGATGATGAAGAAGAAACAGGAAGAAATCATAATTTTTATGATTTGTGTGATTTTTCATGATAACCAGAATGGGGACACTTGTGGGTTATGAAATGGGAGACAAAGAAGATGCACTGGAAGAAAGAGCGAGCCTTTTCAGGAACACAAGATTGGGTTCTGGCAGGACTTGGTGAGCCCCACACATTCGGAGCGGCTCGGTCAGCTTCCTCTGTGGCTGGGGCACTGCCGTCTTGGCACCTCATCAGCCATGGCAGCCAGGAAGAACCAGTCTGAAGATGATTAAACATCTCCCAACGAACAGCAAATTCTCCAACATGGTCACTTTCCCTTGTTGCATCTGCCATTGTGAAATCGTGGAAAAGGTTTCAAGTCTTGTCTTGCATTAAGCAAGGCAAAGTAAGAACCATTTTTGCACCTCCACCAACTACCCAATGAATTTTTAAAAGGCATAGTTACAAAAGGGAGAAATATTTACAAAGTAGATCAGAATAGGAAATGTAAAGTAGAATATGCTAGTAGCAACCACACACACCCGCCACCCCCCACCCCATCCCCCAACCAGCACACACAAAAGAAGAGAGTTTTTGAGTGTACACAGAAAGTGCCCTTGCCAAATGTACTACGTTAGTCTTCCTCAGAGGAAGACTGTGATAAGTGCAGGGAACACTGATCCAGGGGTCCGGAGATCCTGCTGCCCACAGGCCGAGAACCTTGGCTACTCACCTGACTGCCACTGGCCCAAGGGCATAGGTTCCAGGAGGCGCTGTAGATAGTGTCTTCTAGCTCTGGAATTCTGTCGTCTAACTCTGGAGCTACCTCATGGCTTTTGTCTCAGGAGGGTCAGAGGACACTTCTGGAAGAGGAACTTGTGACCTGAGCTTAGAATAATGGGTCTGCTTATTGCTTACTTTTGCCAGATAGCCGTTAAAAGTTTTAATGTCAGTATTAGACCCTCTTTTGCACTCAGACATCTGTTGGTGGTGTAGTGGGGTCATCTGACTTACATGATTAAAACATCCATGACAACATCATCCGCAAGAGAACCACGAGAGAACAGATGGCCCCGAACAAATGTGTCTCCCCTCTTCACAGAGTAACTCACTCAAACGGCTCGCTCTCAGCACGTGGGAAGTGTGTTCAAGTTCTTTTAGGGCATCAGCAGTTCTCACTGAGGAGATCCACCCAAATGCCAGGCAACTCCCCTGTTTCTTTCAATTCCCTTTTTCTAAAGTACTACTGAAAAAAATAAGACCAGTGGTTCCTCAGCTCCCACATTCCTATAAACACCCTGGTTCACCTTTGATCCATGAGACTGAGAGAAGGTGTTATTCCCAGTTGCAATTGATGGATAAAGCAGGGTTGCCATAAATTAGGACTTTGGTTGCTGATGTTCACAGGATTCCGTAGTGCTCAAGGGCTTTGGGAAATAGTTGCTTGGATTTCACCATCATCGACCAGCATGTCTGGATGTCACCTGGAAAAAAGACAGTGTTTCCCAAAATGGGGCATACTGGCCCCTGTTGGGCACTGGAAAGATTGGGGGAAAGAATGCAGACACCTATACTTTATCCTGGATTGTGGACTATAGTGGCAAAAATCGTTCATTGCCGGGGCAGGGGATGGAGGTACCTCCAAGTAATTTTTTTTTTCCTGAAAAGCAGGTGGGGGTGAGGGGCAGGCCAAATAAATTTGAGAACTCTGCAGACAGCAAAGTGAGAACCCCTCTGTGGTCAAAACATCAACGTTCCATAGCTGTATAGTAGTGGGCTGTGGCTGAGCAGGATAAGGCAGCAACATGGCCACGTTCACTACATGCTCTCTGCTTAACACAGCTGCTCCCTTGTGAGCCATGCTCATGCTGAGGGCTCACGTTTGTGCTCAAGAACATGCACAGAGAGGATGCTAGTGGATTCTCACCTCTCCACTCACTCCCCATGTATTCAGAAGCAGTCATCAGGCCACTGTGACTAGAGCTGATTAAATTTTCTTAATAGATATTAAGTATCAGATTTGAGAAGAAGTTACAATTAAGCCGATGACTGAAGTCCAAATCTTTGTCTATATAGGTTGGCTACATAAAGGCAAGAACGCTTTCCTGTTTCTCATGAGTAGGTTCATTGCTTAGATTGAAGTGAATCCAGAGAGAATAATTTGAGTTCTTGGAGGATGGGCAGATGGGAGAGGATGAAAGACTTGAAAAGTGGGTTCAGCAGAGATACCAGGCCCATCAGATCCCAACCTAGACAACTCCAGGCTCCTTGCAAGATTGTTCCCAAAAGCTCCCTGCTAACCCTACCCCCCCAGTTCTTGTGAAGTTCTTGGTAAGTTCTTATTACCATTCCCCCCTTGATGTTCACTCACCAGAGATTAATTCTACTCAAAAGGAGTCCCTTCTAAAAATCTAGAGGATTAAGATACTGTCGTTAGCACTCACTCTTTCATTCATCAAATACTATTTGATTCTCTAGCTACTAACTATGTTTTGAATCATCCCTGATCCAAAACACATCTATAAGACAGACTCAAACCGCCCCAGAAGATTTCCTTGGCTGGACTTCTTACAGAAGCAGACTGCCGCACCTGTTCTCTTGAGGTGTGACTGCTGACTTCAAGCTGGCATGGCCTCTGAGCCACCAGGGGATCTTTCTTTGATCCCAGACTTTGAACCTGTTTTAGAATTGACACTCAAATTAAGACCGGAGAGAGAAGTTCAATGCTCATAGCAATAACAAACTTCATTACAATAATAAACCGAATTGCTCTCTCATCAATTCCAACTCATAATGCACTAACCCACTGTGGTCAAGTCAATTCTAACACACAACGGGACCAAGCAGAAATGTCCCAGAGGGTTTCTGAGATTGTAGGTCTTTATAGAAGCTGGCTGCCTTATTTTACTCCTGTGGAGCTATAGGTAGATTTGAACAACTGACCTTTCCAAGGTTGGCAGCATGATACTTAACCTACTGAGTCATCAGGACACCTGGAAGTTTTACCCAAAACCCACCGCCTTCTTGTTCATTCCAACTCACAGTGAACCTAAATGGAGTTTCAGAAGCTGTGCTTTTTTGTGTGGGGGGGGCATCACTGCCCGCTGGTGGGAGTGGCAGGCCCAGCCTTGCTTCTGGATTGCTGCTACTGGATTTGAATCGCCAACCCTGTGGGCTGCAGTCCCGCACACTACCACTATGCCACCAGGGCTTAGCCCGAGGCTGTGCAGTTTTACAGGAGCAGATAGTGCCACCTTTCTCCCATGGCTTTGAACAGTTGAGGAGTTGGAACTCTAGACCCGTGAAGGACAACACAATGCTTAGATGACCCGATAGCCAACATTAATTGGTGTATGTATGTATATTATGCTACAGACTATGCTAAGTCATTTGTCTTCATTGTTCTATTTCATCTGCACAAGAGCACATGGAGGTAAGATTCAGTTTCAGATTGCCATACCTTGGTCAAGAAACAAAGTGAGTAGGTGAGTTACCTAAAGACATTTGATTGGGGAAATGACAGAGGCAGGAAGAGAAACTGCTATTGGTTTAATTTCAGAGCAAGAGTTTTCTTAAGCAGTAAGCGGTCATCTTCTTTATGGTGAGCCATAGAGGCAGCTGTGGAGCATAGAACAATGTTTCCCCAAGTGGGCTATACTGCCCCCTAAAGGGTGCTTACATAATGGATGGGGGCTTGGTGCTGCAAAAGCAGATACCTCTACTTTATCCTGGATTTTAATGTTGGCTAGGGGGTTACTGAATAATTTTTTTTAAGGAAGTAGTAGGCCAAATAAATTTGGAAGCTGTGGTTGGATTGAGAATTTGCCCTGAACGCCATTCTCCAGCTGCCCAAGCCATATTGCAGTTTTTTGGTGTGTGGATATTTGTCTTGTTTTGGATTTTTTTTTTTTTTGACAGTTGCATGATAGACATTGCCAGTAGACAAGGACCTGCTGTGGCCAGTCCACACAGAAATAGCCTGTTGGTTGTCTTTTCGGTCTGTCTCTACAGCAGAGAGCAGAGGCAGTTGGCACGTATATTCTGTTAAGACAATCCCACAGGGGTGGAACACAGGTACCCCGGGTTGCTGCTTCAGGTCTCTAGGAACAGAAGATTGTATCAGAGCTATCAAATTTAGCTGCACCCCAATCATGGCAGCACAGAATCCCTAGAGGAGGAGGGAGAGTCCATCCCAATGACCCGACCACACAGATCCCCAAGGCAGCTCCTCGGCCTGTACGGCCTCACGGGGACTAGTGCACAACTTGTCATCTGCATCGATGATTTTCTAAGCCTTCTCTTGTTTGGAACCTGGAGAAGCTAGCCATATTGCTAAAACCATGTTTCTCTTCCCATCCACAGGCATGAATGCTTTACAGTTACAGAATCTGGCAACACTGGCGGCAGCTGCAGCCGCGGCCCAGACCTCAGCCACCACCACCAATGCAAACCCTCTCTCTACAACCAACAGCGCCCTGGGAGCCCTCACGAGTCCTGGTAAGAGGTGCTGCTCTTCCATTTCGAATGAGTAGACGTGTCGAGGACAGAAACAGGAAGTTACCCCTGGGCATCAGGATTCTTATAGACACTCATTGGCTCACTCCTTCATGTGAGACAAAGTATGAATGTGTGCGCCTTCATTTCCAAGGACAAAAGGAAAAAGTTTCCAGTAAAGTAATCCACTATCTGAGTGATTCCTTTTGTTAAGCTCCAGGTCTACACCATCCATTCTGTTCTCCCTGTTGCATCTTTATCATTATGCAGGACTCCAGATGATCTGTTGTTTAATCTTGATCTTTCCCTTTTTCTCTTTTGGATAATTTAAGAATTCTGCTAAATCTCAAAACCTTTGATCATGCCACTGTGTTTTCTGTCATCTCCATCTTCCACTTTTGATTTTTAAACCCTTGTTCTAGAAAAGGAACATCTCTGTTCTTTTATGAGCAAGTGCTGGACTCTCTGGATTATGTAACTGAAAGCCTCATTTCCTTCCAGAATTGTGTTGCATTGAAAAGCAGATGCTACTTTTCTGCCCATCCAGGCCAAGCATCAGGTGGTTGCTTAGATATCATGATTTGTTACACACACACACACACACTGAAATATTTAACTGACTTCTCATCTTTTCAGGATTTTCTAGACCTTGAGAGATGATCTCATTCCTTCACTGTTACATAAAGTGAGTTAGTCGGGACAATTTCTATGCTTCCATCTAACTTTGACAATCTAGTGACCCTGAGATTAACTAAGTATTGAAACTGTTAATGGAGTAGAGCTTTCTTTCAGGAAGCCGCAGAGTAGAAAGTAATGCACACTACAAAACCAACTTTGGAGGTGTTTTTGATTTGTTTTTAAGGTTTTTTGACCTCAGGAAACATTGAAGCGTCTTCTTTGAACCTGTGGCACTCCCACAACACCACGTCCTTGGTTTCTGTGCCAAACGCTGTCACCCTGAGAACAAAAGGTTTTGAAGGAGAAACCTCAGAGATCCTTGGAAGAACTAGCAGGTTTATCTTTAATGGGAAGCAAACTCCCAGCACCAGCACATGTGTGTGTAGACATCATTCTCTAACATGCCTTTCAGAACGGAGCATGATTATGGGTGGTCTCACTTAATTCAGTAGAGTATTCTTGAAAAATTAACTTTTAAGTTATATTTTTCCAATAAAGATCTCATTAAAAATGTAAACTCTTTATTTAAATAGATCCTTTAGTGATCCCTGTTGAGAAAGAAACATTTCAACATGATTAATTACCCCCTTAAATAAGAGTGATTCTTCTTTTAAAAAATTGTGTGGGGGGGCACTCTCTAATAGGACTTGCTTTATAAATCAGAATGGAAGGTGTTCTCTTGAAGCAAGAATTTACCACCATGAGAGGACGATGAAATACATTAAAATCTCACAGGGTATTAAGTATCTACATGCCATTATACTATTCATGAGAAGCAGATGATTTTGACCCCATTTCATTTTATTTGGGGAAGGAAAAACTTAGCTTGTAATCTAAGTGTTTTATGTTTCATATACAGAGAAGTGAAGAGGCTTACCTTTTTCTTAAGAATTAACTTAATTTTGGCATCAGTTAATTATTATAATTTGTCCAACCTTGTCAATCTTTAACCTGGAAAGGTAAGCAGAAGGGAGTGACCAATTCATCAGTATTATAAGGTTAAGTTAAAGAGAAGCAAAAAAAAATTGTATCACCCACTGTTTGGACCCTCAGTCCTTCCTAAGCAATTTAACTTTGATGATAACATTTCGTATTGTGATATTGAGAATTCGCTGCTATTCCAAAGGAGCGTTTGTATTAACAAGATGTAGTCTGTTTGTTTGTGGGACTCATGTCGCTCTACTAGAATCTATTATTGTACAATGGTAGCAAAGTCAATGTTAAGGCATGCGTTTTTTAAAAGAAGACAGGTCAGTTTAAGAAGTTCAGGCCAAAAGTAGGGGTGAGCTGATCCATACAGACCTGTTGGTGATGGAATGCAATACATGGTGTACATTAGGTGCCTGTCCAAGTGTAACGTTAGACACTGTCCCCGCTGCTGCAGATATAGCAGTGAATGGGACTGAAAGCATCACTGCTCTTTTCTTGTTGGAATCCAGACAGTAAGCTAATAGGTGTATGATAATGGATGTGGTAAGAAGAACTGGTGGCACAACAGTTAAGTGCTCCTCTGCTAGGCCAACAGTCGGCAGTTCAAACCCACCCACCAAGTCCTTAGAATTTACTCGGGTAAAGGTTTCAATTTAGAGACCCGACTGGTAGTTCTTGGAGGCCCAGTGTCGTAGTGATTATACATGGGACTGCTAACTACAAAGCCCACCCCTGCGGCACCACCAGCCACCCCTTGGGAGAAGATAGGGCATTCTACTTCCCATAAAGAGTGGAGGGCAGTTCTGTCCTTCCCTACAGGCTTGCTGTGAGTCCAGTTGGAAGCCGTGCCATGGCCGTGAGTGTCAAGGCAGGTGAGGGTGGGGGATGGCCTTCCAACTCTATCACATGAAGTCTCTGGGAGTCATAAGCTCAACGGGGTAGATGAGGGATATGAAGGAAGATAACACAGTAAGGTGAGACTGTGGAGGAGGCTGGCTGGAGCCATATGATCAAGGAAAACTCGTCTCCCAGGAGCTGTATGAGCACAAACCTGAATAAGGGGTAGGAAGCCTTGTGATAGGAATTACCTATCACACCTAGAATGGCTGCTGTCCCCTGATGTCACCTTGAAGCAACAGTTGAGCTCAAAAACCTTTGAGTGATATGTTCTCTAAAAATAATAACAGTAAGCCGTTTACATAAGACCAAAGCAACAAAAGCCTCCTTGCAACCTGGACAAGACAGTTGGGGGCCCGGAGTTTAGTGAGTCAGTGGGAGGAGGCAGCACGGGAGTCACGGCAGTGCTGACAGGATGTGCTCTCGGAGCCCCTCCTTGCTCATCCCAGCTGGGAGCATGGAACGGGAGCAGGCTGGACTGCAGCCGTTTTCACCTAAAAGGTTCTCGAAGGAAGGAAGTCATGTAGGCACTTGGATGAAGAGTCCCCCGGGCTAAGGAGAGAGTAAACGCAGAGTCAGTGGGGCCGGAGGGGGAGTAACCAGCCCAGACCAGTCACTACGGCCAAGAGCAGAGGGAGCGAGGGAGCAGCAGGTGCTGGGTTCACAGCAGAGGGACAGCACCCCTTCCCCATGCGGGCCAGGGCTAGAACGGTGATTGTCACGAGAAGGTTGTAACCACCTTAAAAAGTAGGGCGGTCGCCCCAGTGTTTGTCAGAAATAAATCACATTGCATGTTTCTAGTTTTATGAGGGTTTCCTCACCACTGAGAGAGACAGTAGTGGAAATTGCACTTTCAGACCAATGTTCTCTTTTTCCTGCTCCTGTCAGACCTGTCACTCCCGCTGCTTTCAAAGGCACCCGGTGCTCCTCTGTCCATTCTACTCACCGAGGTTTCAGGGAAAAGGATTTTTCTCTCCTCTCGTGAGGAATACTTTGCATAATAGCTGCAAGTATTTCATTAGAATCCTGAAGTGCAGCAGAGAGAAATGATTTAAATCTACATTTCAATTATTTTTTTTAAGTGTAACTAAAAAAAAAAAAAACCCTGATGTTTAAGTGAAAGAAATTATTTGTCTAATTTCCATTGGGGACTTTCTCAAAGTCACAGAAAATGTGGTTACTAGAATTCCTGGTTCTCCACTTAATCAGAGCAATTTCCTATGAAATAAAAATGGGTTGGGAGCTGTCCCCATTGCCAATGCCATGATTGATTTGTTTACTGCTAATCAATAAAGCTTGCTGTTGGTCCCATCAAAAGTCCTGATACATGGTGGAAGTCACGGGAAGCCTCATGCCTCCACCCCACACAGACCTTGGTTGTACCTGGTTTTTTGGGGGATGCATCACTGCCCTCTGGTGGTCATGGGAGCTACCCAGTCTTGCTTCTGGAGAGCTGCTGCTGGATTTGAACCACCAAACCAGTAGGCCGCAGTCCTGCACTTAACCACTATGGCACCAGGGCTCAGCCCAGTTGTACCTGTTTTTTAAAAAAACATTTCTTTCTTCTTTTTTTTTTATTAAAAGATCATTTTATTGGGGGCTTTTACAGCTCTTATAGCAATCCATACATCAATTGCATCAAGCATATTTGTGGCCATCATTATTGCCTAAGCATTTACTTTCTATTGAGCCCTTAGTATCAACTCCCCTTCTTTCCCCCCACCCTCATAACCCCTTGATAAATTATAAATCATTATTATTTTCATGTCTTAACACAACTGCTATCTCCCTTCCCCCGGGTTTTCTGTTATTTGTTCCCTGGGGTGGGGGTGCAGTGGGAGTGTATGTGTCAATCATTGTGATCTGTTCCTTCTTCCTCCCCTCCTCTCGCCACTTTCCTCTTGCCTTCCTAGTCTGATACCTTCTTACTGTTCCTGAGTTCTTTGTGTCTTGAACTCTTCTCTGTACCTGTGCACATGCTCTGGTCTAGCCTACAGTGAAAGGCAGTACTTGGGTCATGAAAGTGGGGGAACCAGAGGAATATTGTGTTTCACCAGGGCTCTTTTGTGCCCTGGTTGACTCATCTTTGTGACCCTTCTGTGAGGAGATGTCCCATTGTCTACAATGGGCTTTGGGGCTCTGCTCTGACAATACCCACCCACCCCCCTTGTTCTCAACAATATGGGTGAAAGCATTTCTTAAGTTTCCGACAAATGGTTCTCAGAAGAAAAGGGACAATCCAGTTCTCTAGACTTTTAATTTTTTGAATAATTGTAAATTTGGTGCTGCAATTTTGCATACCCATGGACAGTCCTCCTACAGCATTTTAATAAATGATTTTAAAGTCCTTGCTTTAAAATATGAAATGATTAAGATTTTATTTCTTTATTTATTTTAAATACCTTTGGGTAATAAGTAGCTCCCTTTGTCTCGTGGCCTTGAAATAAAAATTGAAACAGTTGAAATTGTCCACAGTTAGGATAAGTGTTTCATACAAAATGATCAAAAAGTAACGTGTGAATAAAATTGGAAGTTAAATCATGAAAGCAGAGAAACTGAATAACTGCATATTATGTCTTTTCTGAGTTTTTCACAGGTCTTTTGAAACCTCCTTTTACCAAGTTTCTTATCTTTCATTTTGATATGATGACTTTGGTTTATTTTTATCTCCTAGTTAATTCTTTTAATGCCTTGATCATTTCTTCTTAACTGTCACCCAGTCTTATGAGGAGTCTCGTGTTTGCATAGAGAAACGTTCCACCTATATAGTGTGGAACGAGGCTTTAAAGAACAATAATAATATCTGCTGGGTAGACACCCAGCTTGTAGTAGATTTGATGTTTTTGTCTGGTAATTTTGAAAGTTTGAGAGAGAACGTTATGATTATTACATATAAACATCTCCTTACCACTTCTGCCCAAAACATAGTACTGCGTTCACTTATCCCATTATTCCTCCAACCTCTGTTCCCACATCTTAAAAATGAGGTATATTTTCAAATTCTCCGAATGTTTCTATCAGTGCGGCCTCAGTCAAGTGCACACTTCAGGATAGAGATCATTTCTTTCGATCCTGTAAGGTGTTTTAAAATACTAGGAAGCGGTTTTCGTGTTTTCTTCCCCCTCTCTTCCCACTGCTGGCTTTTCAGTTAGTTTTTGCTTTGAATTCTAGGCACTCTCTACCCCCAACCCCCAACTATCCACCCCCAACCCTCCCTCCTCCCCTCCATCTTTAAGGTGCTCCCTGCCTCCTTGAAAGGTGTGACAGACAGAAGTTCTAAGGACATGGCAAAGCTGCCTTTTGGACTCTGAGGTTAGCAGAGACTGGAGCTGTTTTTAATGGGATTCAAGCATCCCCTGCTCTCCTCATGCAGGGAAGACCAAAGGTCTTCTGCCTGATGCAGGCGAGCCGTAGCAGCAGCTGAGTGGACAACAGGAAATAGATTTCATCCCCCAAGCACGCCTGCAACCTCTCGATTTTCTAAGCGGCTTTTGTCCCCCCCTTACATTTGCCTGCGTTTGCACCATCTGAAAGCACCTAAATCATGCGAAACAAAGGGAACCTGCACTTTCGAGTCTTCACCTTTGTGCAGGGCAGGCATGTAAACATGAGTGCTGGGCTCTGTTCTGTGCCCCTAACCACACTTGCACGTGAGAGCGACAATGGCATGAGGTCCAGAGAGAGACCACAGACAGGCCGAGGAAAGGTGTGGAGGCAGGAAATGCCACAGCCCCCAGCTACTACCTTGATGTCACAGCCTGCGCAAATAACAGCGCTTTCCACCAGTCTGCCCTTCCACCAGTCTGCCCTCCCCAGTCAAGGACAACAATGTCCTCATTGCACTCACCTCTCTGGAGGTGTTGTCATGATCTTTAAGACTACCTCCCCGCACGTGTCAATAAGCACCATATGCAACCCGTTCTCCATCGGAATGACTTTCCTTTCTCCTGCAGTGCACAAGGCTATGCATGAGACCCACCCCTGGCTTCCAGACAGACTCTCTGAAAAGTGGGACATCGGGAAAACTCCTGTGTGCCCTTTGGTGGTATTTAAAGTTGCTCTCTCTTTGAAATGATTCCAAAAAACCTGAATGCAACAGAGTCTTCATTGCAATCTCCACCCCTTGTGGCGTGTGTGCAGCGTCTACATAATCAGAAAGCCAACCAGACTTGCCTTGCAGTGGTCCCCAACCCCTTGCCACGAGGCGGGTCCGACTCATGGCAGCCCTGTCTCAGTTTTCCGTGGGCTGGTTAGCAGCCCAAATCTTACTTGACAGCACTCTCACCCCCCCCCCCCAGTCTGCTTCCTCTTGCACAAAAGGACTGCTAAGTAAGATCCAGATGCATCTATGCATTTGAAAAGACATGGGACTAGATCTGTTGCATAACCAGAGGTTGCCTGCATCGCTGTAGCAGCCCTTTGGCTCCCAGTACATCTTGCACACTGTTGGGCAAAGAAAACAAGTCTGTCCTTGCATTTTCTCTTTTCTGTGCTGAGGGCCCATACTAAAAAATCCCAACTTACTCTTACCATGAGGTCAACTCGTAAGGGCACATAGAGGAGAAAGGAGGACTGTCTCCTGAGATTCCCGAGGCTGGAGTGCAGGACAGGAGCAGAAAGCTTCTTCCTTCGCTCCTCCAGAGGCTGATGCTGCGAACCACTGACTGTCACCCAGCACACTCCCCGGATTTTCCCCACGCTCCAGACTCCTGCAGACAAGCTCTGTAGCATGACGTTAAGGCTCTTTCTGGACCAGCTGCCTGCCAGGGGTGTCACCGCCGCCCTCCCCTTCCCCGAAGTAGTCTGTATCCTAGCTTCATCAGGGTCCTAGCCTTTATGCCTCATGCCTCTAGCCGTATGCCTATATCCCTGCTGGCCTCTTTCCCTACAGAACATCCCCCCCACCCATCTCAGGAAGATCTCCTGCCTTGTTTGTTTTTTGTCCTGTTGTATCTAGATTGGTGTGTGCAGTTTAAAACCGGTGTTCTTAGTGCACAGTATAAAAAGTGTAGTCTCGCGCGCATAAATTAAACAGCCGTAAAAAATGCGTAGTCCTAGTGAATAAAAATTGTCCTGTAATCACCACCCCAGCCACGAAGCCTGCTTGTAAGAATTCTTCATGTCCAGATAATATTTCCACCTCGATACTTAGCTTTATCTCAGCCTCGGTCCACCAGCAGCTCCTTCCTAAGCAACTTTCTGAAGGGCAGAAAAGCCAGAGGCGGGGGAGTGGGGGGTGGCGGGGTCGGCGGCAGTGCCTGCAGCCTTCTGTGACCGACTGTTGAATGGACGACTGTTCTGCAGTGACCTCCTAAGCTACCAAAGTGCATTCTACAGACCTCCACTCCAACACATGCACACAGCTTATCCCGCTCCTTCTAGACATTCTTGCTACATTGGAATAGTGAGTTGTTGCGTGGACTACCCTCTTGTTTTTGCCCCACTGCTCTGCAGGCAGGTTCCAAAAAAAAAAAGAATCTTAGTCAAATTGAATATCAAAACAAAAATGTTCTAGACACATGTTTAAATGCAATATATTTGGCCGACCACAGTGCACACCTACGAAGAAGCACTTCAAGTCTGTCTTGGTGACACTTTGGGAGTGGGGCTGGTGGGGGGAGGTATACCCACCTAGAACTCCTGGTTTGATTGAAGCCCCACGTGAGAGGAGAATGTCGAGGTGCGACATCTAGCTGAAGAATGAATCAAAGCTCACCTACATTAGGCGAAGTTACATAAAGCAATTTTTTTCTTTATAGGTGTTTTAAGAAGATTAACTTTCCTAATGTCCCAATGTCATGATAAAGAATAAGGGAGAGTCTCGTGGTATTTCATTTTCAAAAGAACCACCTACTATAACGTGGGCTTTTGAAACATGACATCTCAGCGGCTCACCTCTAAAAGCTTTCCATAATTATGGGAGCCTCACTAACTCCCGTACCCTTTGGGCAGGTCTACAAGCTTAGCAAAGGCAGAGCTTATTTAACAGTTGGGGGGGTGGTTATTTTATAGGGGCCAGGTGCTCACTTACTCATGATTGGAGGCTCTTGCCTTCCAGATTTTTCCAGGTGTTCATCTTCTTTCATTGTTTATTACTAGAGAAGTGGCGCACTAAACTGCCATCTACAGTAGCTCTCGTTCTTAGTGATTCAGTCAGGAGAGGTCCAACAAGTTGATTAATAGGCGCTACTGTATTTTTTCAGACCATAGGACGCACTCTTTTCCTCCCAAAAAGTGGGGGAGAAAATGAGGGTGTGTCTTTTGGTCCAAAGAACATTTTAGTATACCGGTACTATTTGGTTCAGATTATTTTTTCTTCCCTTCTTTCAAAACTGGGTGTGTCTTATGGTCCGGAAAATATAATACTTATTGGGAGGGTGAAGTCCACCAAACAATGTCGCGCCCTTGGCGTGAGCGAGCAGACAGCCCACCCTTTGTGAGTTCTCTGCAAGTTTCAGCCTTGTCTATAACCTTCTAGAACAGTGGTCCTCAATCTGTGGGTCTCGACCCCTCAGGGGGGCAAATGACCATCTCATACCAGCATCAAAATGGCAGCTATGAAGTAACAACAAAAATAATTTTGTGGCTTGGGGGTCACCACAACCTGAAGAGCTGTGTTAAAGGGTCACAGCGTTAGGAAGTTTGAGAACCACTGTTCTAGAAGGTTTCTTGCTCCTGACATTATAGAGCTTACTTCACTGTCCTCAACATTGCTGGGGTTATGGAAAATGAGTCATTAATACACGTCACTCCAGCAACTGTGTGTGTGTTTCATTCACTCAAGCATTTATTGAGCGTCTGCTATGTGCCAGAAACTACTCTGGGCACTTGAAAGGCATCACTGGACAAAGCTGACAGAAACCCCTTCCCTCATGTAGCTTTCATGCCAGCATTAGAGTCTGTGAATTTCCCATTGGTAAAACATGGGCTATTTTCACATGTGCTGTTTACTGCTTGCATTAGATTTTTTTAAAGCATTACTTTACACAATTCCAATATTGTGTCAGTTCAGACCAACGGCTGGAGCAGGAACTCCTCTTTTTCTTCCCTCCTTGTCTGTAAAATGAACCCTGTTCTCTACACCTCGTGTGCACCACATTGCTCAGAGAGGAGGACCTGCCCTAGGATGTATTTGATCCGTGATAAAACCCAGAAGTGGACCTGCCACCTCTGCCTCATGTCCTTTCAGCAGAAGCATTTTACATGGCAGTGGAAAGATTTTCACAAGTTCTTGAGCATGAGAAGCTCTTGGTTTGGGGGGGTGAAGGTGGGGGGGGTGGGAATCATAGCTGAGAGCCACCTAGGCAATGCTTCCTTAATTAACATCAATCATCCTCCTTATAGCAGGAAACTTTTGAAAGCATGTGTGTTAGTCCGGGTAGGCTAGAGGAGCAAATTTCTTTGACACGCATATAGATATAAGGAAAAGCTTTATATACAAGCGGAATAGGACATTGAGCCCAGTCCAGTTCAAAGTCATAAGTCCGATATTAACCCATATGCCCAAAGACAGTCTATAAAGTCTCCTTCCGACTCACGAAGTCACAGGTCAGTGGGTGCAGAATCCCGGCGCTGGCAGGGGTCTCCACATGACTCCTCGCTTCCAGGGCTCAGGGTCCATCAACAGCAGAAACAACTTATCACTGGCAGAGGTCTCCATGTGGCTGCCTCAGCTTCAGAGGTCTGGCTCCATCAGGGCAAAGCCATGTGGTCTCTCCGCCAGCTCCTCCAGCTTCTTGGACGCTGCCATCTTGTCTTGTCCATGATTCATGTCTCTGACACTAACTCCCAACAACTGGGGAAGATAGCTTCTCATCTTCATGAGGGAAATATCATGAGATTTCCCAGAAGTCTCAGGAGAAAGCCATACCCACACAGAGGCCTCATTGGCTACTCAATAGCTATCTCCAGATTAACAGGCTAGACTCCACCCCTACATTCCAATCATTAAAATTAACATAAGCACATGACTGCCACAGCATGTGAATACCTCCCAACCAGGGGGAGGGGAGAGTTTAATGACCCCTGCAGGTGGCAGGAGTTTTGTGATGGAATCACCTCTGAAACTCACTTACCGGCAAGAAAATGAGAAGTCTCTTGGCCCCACAGACAGAACCATGGCAAATTCCCTAATGCATTCGAGTGTCCTGATCTGCCAGAGGGTCCCTGGCTCCTGCCATCAGGACTTCCTCGCCTGAGCTTTATGTGATGCCCCTGACCCCGAAGCAACTGGTACCTCTTAATAGTCCTGAACTAATTTAAAGCTTAATAAAGCTGCACAGCTGAGGGGGCAGAGATATTTATGGTTCATCACTTCACAGCAGAGCCCATGCTTGGGCTTACAAGAAGTCTCCACCTGGGCCTCAAGCGCTGCCTGCTGGATCTCTGTCCTGTGGGCAGACAAACCCTGTGCTGCATTCTCAGGGCCATCACTCCCTGAGTGCTTTGTCTTTTCATTCCTCAGAGCAGTTTAACATACCTAGACATGGATTCTAGTACTTCGTGTGGCTGCTTTTAGTGTTCATGGGTGTTAGAGATTCCTCTTAAAATACTGCTGTGCATAGTTTTCCATGTAGGGGTCCAATCCATGTCAGATCCCTTGATGAGGTGTATTTGAAATCAGAGGGGTGCCTCCCACACCAAAACACAAGTCCTTAAAAAAAAATTTTTTTTAAATATAAACACAAGTCCTTAGGTCAGCCGACTTTCCCCCAACCGTTTTCCCTGTATTGCTGTCCAAGAGAATGATCCGACTGTTGCGTTGATGAAAGACTGTGTTCATTGTTTGTATTTTCTATCAAGTGGAACATCAACAAGACTGATTCTGACCATGTCATTCTCAGATGTTTGGGATTGAAGGTCTTCTTGTTAAGTCTTGAAAGCAAAATAATAAGAGTTTTGTTGCTCTAGCTGTGCTTTCAGCTTGTGAACCACTAAAAACTAAGTATCGTGGCCATGTAGAAAGATAAGTGGAATGCTGTAATCTGTGCATTCTAGTTGGAGAGTCACTAGTAAGGTCAGGGTACCAAGTACCAGTGCAGGAAGTCGGGGAGAGATTAACAGACGAGCTGCCATCGGAGCCAAACTCTTCGGATGAGGCCAGATTTTTTGAAAGTTCAAAGAGGAATGGGAGGTACATTCAAGGTGTCCAGCATGAAAAAGGGTAGAAAGGGGGGTTATTCCCTGATGGAAATCCCTCTCACTTTTCACAGGCATGGGCTGCATCGAAAGGAATGATGGGGAAGAATAACCAGGAGGGGCTCTGGAAGAGAGGACTCTTTGTGAGGAGTAAAGTGACCTTCAGGACCTTGAGGACAAAGATGTCAGTGATTGGATGTAGGTGCCTATTTGACGTGAGGAAGGATGATGAAAAAGGGATTGGGAATGTTCGGTGGAGTGACCAATGGAACGGTGTTCCCAGTAGCAGAGAAGAATAGGTGTGTGGAAGATGATTTTATATTTTCACACATGTTGAGCACATGTCAGGCACTTAAATATGCTCACCAAGTTGTTGTGGATCAAGCTTTCAGTGGTTCATTCTTGGTTGTGGACAGCCAATTGCTTCTTGGTAGTCTGTCCTTCACCTGGAAGCTCCCAGGCCTGTGCATTTGAAACAGGACCGTGCAGGATGGGGCAAGGCGCTGTTCTGGTGGCCCTGGGGTTGCGATGCGTCAGAACTAACTCAATGACAACCAACAAGCAAGCTGCTGTATATCTGACCCTCAGGTTTACCAGAGAGGTGGAGCTGGGTTTGTTGGACCGAGAGATAAAGCTGGATCGGTGGGTTAAGAATCAACCACAGAGACAAAGGAGGCCAGTTGAAGCTTGTCAGGCTCCGGCAATCAGAATGAACAGGGAGAGGGACTGCGTGCAAAGCCATAGGTGGCACTGCGTGCAAAGCCATAGGTGGCGTCTATGTCTGTAGCACAGGCAGAAGGGACAGAAGGTGAGAAAGGAGCTCTGGGGTCGGGAAGCCAAGCAGAAGCATTTCAAACCGGAAGATGAGATAATGGAATTTAACAGCTGGGTACTTAGTTGATTCAGCCAACTGGCAGTTCACTCACTACACTGGTTGGGTACCCACTGCCAACCAACTGCTTATGACTCATGTTAACTCTCTAGCGCAGAGTAGAACTGCCTCAGAGACGCTCCACATCCTCCTTCCATGGAGCAACTGTGAATTCACGTGGCCAACCTTTCTGTTGGCAGCTAAGCCTTAGCCAGGCCTCCTGCATTGGTGGAGTGGAGCCCACAACTATATAGGAGACGATGGAGACAAGGATTACCAAGGACACTTTCATGAAGTTTGGTGACTTAGAAATGAAACCCAAGGAAGATGTTTGTTAGAGATTGGGGAAAGCTGATTACCTTCAACCTGTTTATTTTGGTTTGAGTGAAAGTCTACAAAGCAAATGAGCTTTTTCCATCCAACAATTGATGCACGTTTGTAGTAAATGCAACGTAACAGCCCTCCCCACTGCCAGGCTTCCTTTTCCAGTCCTGCCCCTTCCTGCCTTCAGAGCTTGGTTCTGCGCGCGCACTGCCCTTTCCATTCCAAATGGTTGGTGACTCTGTGCACAGAGTGTGTTCTTCCCTGGCATCATTGCTCACTACACTCACTGCCAGCGAGTCAATGCCAACTCATGACCACAGAGGACACCGCAGAACTGCCCCTGCGAGTTTCTGAGACTCTTGACTCTTTACAGGAATGGAAAGCCTGTGTTAGTCCGGGTAGATTAGGGAAGCAAATCAATAAACACTCATGTGTATAAGAAAGAGTTCTATATACAAGAGCAGCTGTACATTAAGAAAAGATCCCAGTCCAGTCCAGATCAAGTCCATAAGTTCGATATTAGCCCATGTGTCTGATACCCGTCTGTAAATTCCTCTTCAGACTCACGCAACACATGTAATGATGCTGAATGCAGGATGATCACCAGTCAGATGGGTACAATGCCTTTGGATCCAGTGGCGTTGTAAACATCCCCGTGTTGGCAGGGGTTTCTAAGTGACTCCTCCAGCTTCAGAGGTCTGGTTGCATCCGTGTGTCTTGTCCCGTTCAGGGCACTAGGTTAGCTCCATGTGGCTTCTCCTCAGGGATGACTTGCAGGAAATAAGCCTTGTCAGTAGAGTCTGCAAGAGAGTGCTGTTAGTAGAAACACTCCAAGGAAGTAAATTGGGAGAGACAGTGTCTCCACCTCTGAGAAGGAATGACCACTTTTCCCAGAATTCTCAAGAGAAGACCACACTCACACAGAGGTCTCCTTGGCTCTCTCCAGACTGACAGGCCAGATTCCACTTCTACACTCTTAATCCTCAAATTGACACTAGATTAGGTGACTGCCACAGAACCACTGGAAGTTTTGAACTACTTACTGTCTTTGTGGTTCATAGCCCAACACATAATCCATACCATGTTTCCTCTATAATAAGACCTACCCATAAAATAAGCTCTAGCATGATTTCTAAGCATGTGTGCAATATAAACCCTATCCTGAAGATAAGACCTAGTGATGAGCGTGGCAATGCAGCATATCTGCACAACCCATGCATTCCGTCGTAGAGCAGTGATGAAGATGGCAGCCCCTTCTCATCTGCCCCATCGTGACCGATCTGCAGACTCTTGATATTGCAGTAAACAAGTCATTCCATTTGTGCATGGAAATTAATGGTTACATTGAAAATAGAATGACAAGAAATCAGCATGGAAACCACATGCAGCCTAGCCTGCAAAAGGTTGTGATTTGGGTGAAGAATTCATGGGATAAAGTCAGTGACAGTGTTGTTCCCAATGCACTCTGCACTGGTTACATGAGTAAGAGCTGCTTATTTAATGAGAGTTCTTCTGCTCGACATGAGAGATTGGGACCAATGGATCTAAAGGAAATAGAGTCACAAGAAATTCAGGATGGAATTCGGGGTTTGGGGAGTTACGATGATGTTCCAGAGGAAGACAACTTAACTACATTTTAATTAATGTAGACTGTTGTACTATACCTAAAAAAAATAGCAGATCCACTGAAAATAAGCCCTGGGGTGTCTTCTTGAGAAAAAATGAATATAAGACCCCGTGTTATTTTCGGGGAAACACAGTCGTCCACATGGGTTCATTTTATTGACCTAAGTATTGTTCAGTGAACCATTAATGCTAGGAGGGGGTTCAGTTCCAGACTGGTAGAATGTTTATCAGACCAGTAAACCTGGCTTTTTTTAAGATTATGAACTTTGTCCTACTCCCCCCCCCCCCTTGCCTTCTATTTTAATGCCAGTAGGAGTATTTGCAAGTGATAGCCAAGCACCATCTAGCCCACTGGTGCTCAACCTTCCTAAGGCGACCCTTTCATACAGTTCTTCATGTGGTGGTGACCCCCCCAACCAAAAAATTATTTTTGTTGCTACTTCATAACTGTAATTTTGCAACTGTTACAAATTATCATGTAAATACCTGATATGCAGGATGTATTTTCCTTGTTACAAATTGAACTTTATTAAAGCATAATGATTAATCACAAAGTTAATATGTCATAATATATTGTGAAATATTTATTTCTAATTACAAATAAAATAAATTTTGTCTTGAAACATGATGTAGCATGGGTAACAGTCTTCATGCTGGGTATTCGTACGTGGGCGTATCCGCATGTGGATGGACCCTCCTGGTGACAGATAGAGGAACGATGTCTCAGTTTCTAAGGCCCTTAGGAATATATGGTTTCCGATGGTCTTAGGCGACCCCAGTAAAAACATTCTTCAACCCCCAAAGGGGTCGAGACCCACAGGTTGAGAATGACTGAGCTAGTGTTTCTGATCTCAATGTCAGAGTGGCTTTAGTTCGTGTGGTCTGTTCATCCTTCTGACCAATTGCTTTCTTGAGTCACCAACTGTTACATCATAGATGACACTCACAAGCTTTCAGGCCCCAGTCCCTACCAGTCCCTACTCACCAGAGCAGGAGGTACAGGGCTGCCTTTGTGGACAATTATAACCAGAAAATCTTCATGAATCCTACTGATTGTGGTTCTAAGTCCCCAGGCCAGTAACTTGGTCCCTTGGGGCTATACTATATCCTGGATATGTTTGCAGCACATATAAGTACAAATGCAGAAATTGTTCCTACAAAGCATATATATACTCATGGATATACTCCCATTCAACTTCCCACCTCTGTTCAGTTTACCTGACCACCTATCTGCTTACAGACACATATCTACTTGCCTTCATAGTCTTTTGCTAGCATCCAGCTCTGTGTCTTCTCGTGCATTGGTCATGTTGTGCTGACTTCCTCTTTCCTGTGTACCCCTTCCCCTTCATCCAGGTTTGCACGTGTCTTCTCTCCTCCCATGCCTGGAAACCCTTGTGAATAGTTCTTCTCCATGTGTGTGTTTCATTGCTATAATAGTAAGCTGAAATAATATTTGCCCTTTTGTGATTGAATTATCTGACTCAGCTGACTGTCCTCCAAGTTCATCCGTGTTTGGAAGTATTCCTCGGGTTCCTGGTTATTCTTTGGTGGCGTTGTATGGTATTCTTTCTGGGGTGTTTGTTGATCCAGTCTCCAATGGAGAGTCACTCGGGTTGTGTCCTTCTTGTGCTATTGTGAATAATGTAGTGAACACGAGTGTGTGTATTCTCATGTCTGCTTATGTCACAGTTCTTACTTCTCTAGGATACGCTCTGAGTGGTAGAACTGCTGGATCATATGGTGTTACTCTTCCCAACTCTTTAAGGCAGCACCCCACCACTTCCCGCTATATTAGTTGCACCATATTATGATCCCTCCAGCAGTATAGGAAGGCCTCAGCCTCCCCTTTCCTTCACCACCATTTTCTCTTATTTTTAATCTTTGCCACTAATGCTAGTTTGAGCGATTTCTCACTGAGTGTGAGAATTGGATTGGTGTCTCTGTGAAGGTCAGTGGGAGAAAGAGGAGGCTTTTATTCTTGTAGAGAGTTACAGTCTCAAAAGCTCACCGTTCTGCCGTATCCTGTAAGGTTCCTATGGGTTAGCATTGATTTCCTAGCAATGAGTTTGTTCATTTTTCAGTTGTGACAAGAAATTGTTCATTCACTTTTCCTATTAGAGAGAGAGAACATAGCTTCCTATTGCTAAAAATTAAAAAAGTGACTTATCCTATGGTTAAGATTATTTCATTATTTAGGAAGGATATTAGATGCCACTTCATGGACACCAGGAAATGGCCTCAACAGGGCTGAAGAGCCAGTGGTACATTTTTCTGACTCTTTGGCTTTGGGAAAACTACTCTTAAAAACACTAGACCAGAAACAGTAGGAGAAAAGCCCTTTCTCACTTCTTCCTACCTTTGTGTTTAACTGAACCAATTGGCAATGAACTTCCTTCCCACCGTAGTTCAAAGTTGACTTGACGGCACACCCTCTTCTCAACGACGGCAAAGCAGGTCTGTAGTGGTGCCCCTAGGCCCACAGAGTGAGCAGGCAGGGATTCCCGGTGGCTGTCATGATGTCAGATCAGGCATTGAGGCCCTCGGAGAAAAGTTTGTTTTATCTCAGGGGGCATTACTTTGGATTTGTGCTCTGCGGCTGCCAATTTGTAAACAGCAGCCTTGAACTTGCAGCTTTTCAAAGCCTAGTACCGCACTTGATAATCTTCGGATACTTGTCAAATTTTGTGTCCTATTAGCTGAGGGAAACTGTCCCTGTTGGGGGCAGGTTTATCCACTTGCCTAAACTGCCTTCTCTCCAGGACATCCTCAGAAAGACCAGCATTCATAGCACAGACAGGCCAAACTTTAGTCACCTGCTGATGGCATGCACTCACTTCCACAGAAAGCTTGCTTTTCTCGCCCTTCGTCTCCAGAGTGCAAAACCCGATCAGATCGTCACACTTCAGGTAGTTGGAAGGACTCCTCACATTCATGTGCCACGGGAGGGAAACAAGATGGGCAAAGTTTCAGTGACATGCCACAGGTAATATAGGGTGAGCTGCTGGCATCAGGCGAGGTGACACTTCTTTTCCCTACACCATGTTATGTCCCAAAGCAGGCACTCCTGGGAAATCGCAGGTATGTTTCTGAATTGTTTCCACTTGATGTTGTAAGGAAAGCACAATTTAAAAAATAAATAAAATCTGTATTCATGAACCTCTGTTAAAAAAAAAAAAAACAACACCTGGGGCCGCTGAGGGAACATAAGGACTTTGGGGGCAGGAGAGGGGGGCAGTGGAATCCTCAGCTAAATATTTTGTACATCAAATTGAAGAATTTGCTAACTGTGAGATGAGGAGATACTCATGAGACTTGACAACTTCTGAGATGGATTTTATTCTTAGAAATACCTTCTAAGTAAGAATTCCAGCCGACATATAGAAATGGAAATTAAAATGAAAGAAAGCAGGAGCCCCTGGGTAGTTGGTTAAGTGTTTGAGCAAGTGATTCACTAGGTTGTCGGTTCAGACCCACCCAGGGATCCCTCAGGAGGGAACTGCTTTTGAAAGGTCACAGTTAGTTGGGGAGTGGGGCAAAGATTGGAGCATACACTTCTGTATTGCTTTCTCGTCTTCCCGAATGCTTGCTCTCCATGGTTGTTCAGAGTCCAAGCAAGGGACTTCCTGCCCAACCCTCTGAACTCAGACCTTTCACCTTGCCCTATCGTTTTAGATGGCCAGTAATGACTTGTCTGCCCCAAGGTTGCATTAAACCAAGTTGCTTACCAATTTAATTATGAGTTGGAAATGGTGTGGTGCTGGAAGGTCAAAAGGTTGATGGGGGTAGAAACTACCATGCCCGTTACTCATTGTCCTGCAGTGGGAATACAGCCAGAGGACTTCACAACCCTTTGCCACCATTTTCTAGGGCAAACAGCCTCCCTCTATCCTATCACCATTCACACCCCCCACTCCATCCGACCCCCCAAATTTAGGGAATAAATAAAGATTAGAGGTGTGGTTAACGTGGAATAATTAGACCTCAGGGGAGAAGAGACACTCTGTATTTTGTTAATGCCCCATGGTTATGATTAGCTAATAATGATAGTGCCTGTGTCATTGCTTAATTATTCTACCTCCTCACAATCTTCCCGGCTCAGCTGGAAGACCGCATCCTTGCTCCTTTGAGACAGAGCAGCAACCACAGGCTCCAGTGTCCTGTGTTATGTTTGGTCAACGTAGGCGATTTTCTCGGTGTTTACAATTATTTTCTTTCCTGAACCACAAAGCTACTGTGCCCCCACCATCTAATTGTTGTGTGGAGAGTGGTGAATGAATGCACTGAAGAAAGATCCTTGCTGGCTTTTGCTGAGGCTGTTTTGTGGTAGCTACTGCTCTGTGGGAAAAGTGTGTGGGGGAAGGGGGATGGGGGGAGCTATGGTAGGAGAAAAGGGATGCACTTGTTCCCTGGAAAGCAAGGTCATTTGCTGCAGGGTAGACTTTTCCTAGCATGTCTGACAGAGACATTGATGAAAGGGAAAGGGCACCATATCTGTGGAAAGATCTATTAAATGGGAGAGGGGGTACATGTGAGAGCCCCCAGACCCTCCTGGTGGCCACATTCCTACTTCTCCTGGCTCGAGTTGGAATCAGTAGAAAGAATAAGGAATAGCTACACATTCGTTGTCAGCCTCAACCCAAACTGGGAGGCTTGTTCATCACGCTTACTTCCTACAAAGCGCAAGAAAAAATCCCACTTTCTCGTGCTGCAAACTAAATATGTATTCCCTACCCCGATGGGATTGGGGAAAGCTCTGAGGCCTCAAACTTAAGTGAAATCAGATTTCCAGGCCCTTCAACTAGAGTTGGAGACTCCAGGGGTCTGCAGTAAGTCCCAGATGAATGGGCAGAAAGTCCTGAATGCTACCTTTTTTAAAGGGGGCCTTTCTCCATTAAATGTGCACTTTCTTCTAGCGCCCCTGTGGAGAAAGAGGGATACCTACCTGCTGCAGACAGAACTCTCCTGACCAAAGAGACAGCAGAGGGTCGCCACAGCCCAGGTCAGGGACCAGAGGGGACTGACCCCACAGAATATGTGGTCCTTTTCTCTCTGCTCTCCTGTAACCATTCAGGATTTGGGTCGAATTTTCCTTGTCTTGTGTGGTTTCCAGGGAAAGGAGAAAGGGTGAAGTTGTATCATCTCTCTCAAGCTAGCTCTAACTTGTGGTTATAACCAGATGCCCGAAGACGTCTCATCTTCCAACAGCCTCTTACAGACTTAACTGTCGCATTCTGGGCTCAAGCTATCAAAAAGGTAGCCTTCATACATCCAGACTTTATTCTTTCTTGCCTGAGCCTTCTTTTCTCTAGCTCACATATCACCCATTTTTTCCAGTTGTTCCTCTTTCAGTTGTCTTGACTTTCAGGTCTGAAAACTATGAGATGGATACACCCCCCTCCCTCCCAAAAAAAAAAAAAAAACATACAAATTTCCCCAAAAGCCATATACTTAATTTGCTGTTGTTGTTGTTTTGTGGGCATCACTGCCTCTGGTGGTCGTGGGCGCTACTGCACTCAACCACTTATGCCACCAGGGCTCAGTCCTAATTTTTTTTTTTTTTTTTTTTTACAAAACAACCTTAACACCTTCAAAGTACTCTCCATTACATTTGTCAAGTCTATGATCCCATTCTTAGAAACATTTTTAAAACTCATCTCTTTGGATAGCTGACAGTACCTCCCTCATTTTTGTTACTCCACCTCTCCTAATACATGGTCAAATTGCTGTCCTTTCGTGTCCCTCTGCATTTGTGGAAATAAAAAGAAGTCACACAGGGTGAGGACAAATGAGTCAGGTGTTTGGGGCAAGAGAGGCATGCTGATTTTTACCAAAAACTGGAGCACTGAGATTGCTGTGTGAGGTGGCAAAACCAGTTTCCCCTCCCCCATCTGCCACAAGTCAGGCCTTTTTTGTTACACACTGTTATGCAATCTTTTCAGAACCTCTAAATGGGAAGTTTCATTAACACTCTGACCTGGTGGAACAAACTCAAAAGCATTATCCCCTTCACATCAAAACATTTTTTAATAGAAAATTGTAAAATGATGTATTTTATTGACTATCCTATAAGCTAGGCTATATTTTCACACGAATTACTATTGCATAATTAAAGGTATTAAATCATAGTCTTTGAAATAAACAAATACATGAGCATAGTCTTGATCTTTGATTTCAATTGACAAGTTTTTTGGGGAGCAGGTGACAATGGCCTCTTCCACAAGTTTGATTGATGTTTGCTTTCAGAGTCATAAGATTAGCACCCTGTCTCGTCACTAATGGTGATCTTGGAAAAAAGACTAGGTCACTTTGGAGCTGTTCTCTCAAAGCACAGCACTTTCTACTGAATGCTCTTTTTTCTCATCAGTCAGAATTCTTTTCATTCCCTAATCTTCCTTTGAAATTTGCTAAACCTGAGCTCCATGATAGTCCTGATAACTTCCCCATCTCTTCAATGGTCTGTCGTTGGTCTTGGGTCACAAGTGCACAAATTTTGTCAACATTTTTGTCCATTCAGGGAGTTTATAGATGTCCAGGAGGAGATTTGTCACCAATTGACATTTCATCTTTTTTGAAACAAGAAGACCACGTGCATTTTTCCATAGTGCTGTCCTGGTAAACTGTGTTCTACATCATAACAGTTTCTGCAGCATTTTTTCCTGAGCAGGAAAGAAAAATTCACAGCACACACTGTTCTCTTAAATCGGCCACCACAGAAAGCGAGGTTCAACTGCTCTTACGAAAACATTCACTATGAGCAGAGAGAACCTTCCCAGGTGATGCCACTGGGTGCAACTCAGAGCAAGTCGCTCAATGCTTGCCTCATGGGAAAAGTGCGTCCTATGTAAGCTGTACCCAGTGGGGCTTTTTCATAGTTGGGGGGGGGGTGTACCTCCTCATATATTCCGGCATATTGAGCTGACTGATGACCAAATTAATGATAAAGGCTGCAAAATTAGTCAGCATCCAGCCAGTTGTCTCTTTGAACCTATAGGGAGGAGGCTGGTAGGGGAGAGATGATGAAATTTCAAGATAATGGCAGTTGATACTCACTGCCACTGAGTCTATACCAACTCAAAGGAACTCTGTAGGACAGACAAGAACTGCCTTTGTGGGTTCCAGGGCTGATAACTATTTACAGGAGTAGAAAGCCTCATTTTTCTCCTTCAGAGTGACTGGTGGTTTAGAACCGCTGGCCTAGTTGGTTAACAGTCCAACGCATAACCCACTACACCACCAGGGATCCTAAGCTAATGCCGAGTGTGAAAGGAATGGACTTCTTTTTGGAGGGCAGAACAAATCACATCCTCACACTTCAGCCGCAGGTGCAGCAAAGACTGATGAGTCACCTGCTCAGTACCAGACATCTCCACCCCTTTCACAGCATGCGGGTAAGTGCTATCACTGAGCAGTGTGCATGAGGTCCTGCCAGCACAACAGGGACAGAGTCATAAAGTTGAAGACAGAGCCGAGCGCTGCAAGTTCAGGGCTTCCGTCTGTGAATCTCCACAGTAGTCACTATGACAGACATATGGTGCCAAGTAGGAACCTGAGTTCCGTATCCACAGAGTGATGACTCTCTTGGCTTTAAGCGTTGGATGGAATCGTTGGCACTGCTATGAGACCAGCCACAAGGCAGTAAGCCTCCGAGCATGCTGATAAATGATAAAATGTGCTCGTATGTGCACCGTGCTAAGAAGCACATGACTGGACATGATAAGCCTACTGAATCCACTGGCATCGAGGCCATTCTGATTCATAGGGTTTCTGAGGCTGGAAATGTTTATGGGCACAGACAGCTTCTTCCTTTTCCCTCCAGCGACAGATAGAGGCGTGTGGTAAGTACTCAGCCCATAGTAACCATCATAATTATGAGTGTTATTCCTGATCAAGTTGGGTTGGAGAAGGTGTTAGTTTGGGATTGCTGCCAAGAAGATTACCACCTACTAATCGTTAATCGCTTAAAACAGGACTTGATTATCTTGATGTTCTGTTGTCTATTAATCCAGCACAGATGACAGATGGGGTGGAGATCAGCATATCCAGAGAGCACAGGGCTCCGCAGACTCCAGGGGAAAATTCACGTCCTTGCCTTTCCCAGCTCCTCGAGAGCACCTGTGTCCCTTGGATCCTGATCCCCATCTTCTGTCTCCAAAAACAGCAGTGACCAGACCACGGCCTCCCCTCACTACATCTCTCCGGTGATGTCTCTGCCACCATCTGTCTACCGCCCAGAAAGAAGCTCGTTATTTCCTTGGGTGCCCTCAGCCAATCCAGTATTGTTTCCCCATCTCTCAGTCAGCTGGTCAGCTCACTTTCGTTCCACTATTAAACTTTAATTCTTCTTTGCCAGGTAGCCTAACATTCTTTTTAAAAAAAAAATCAACTCATAACAACCCTATCAGACATATTAGAACTTTCCCTGGGACTTCTGAGGGAATAAAGCTTTGCCAGACTGAACTGCCTAACCTTTTTCTCTCAGAGCAGCTGGAGAATGCATGTTGCTAACTCTGATTACTTGCCCGCCACATAACCTACTCTGCCCTCGGGGCTCACAGGTTCCAGTCACTGAGACACAGATAGCCTGGTGGGAGGTGACTTCCGATTCATAGGACTGCAGCCGGCGGGCTTGGCAGTTCAAATCCAGCAGCGGCTCCCAGGAGCAGCGCTGGGTAGCTCCCATGACCACCAGAGGGCAGTGATGCCCTCCAGAAAGAGAGAGAGAGAAACCCCTTGTGTTTCAGAGGCACATAGTGGTTTCTGGGGCTGTGATCTTTTGGAAGCAGATCGTCAGGCCTTTCTTCCGAGTTTCTTCCAGATAGAGTTGAACCACCAACCTCTTGGTTACTAGCCAAATGTTTCCAACCACAGAGAATACGTGTTGGTTCTTACCTTTCTCTCCAACCATGTTTCTGGGGCCCAATGAAGCTGAATGCACCTTCTCAGTCATGGCACAGTTAGAAAGAGAACAGAAATGGGGATAACCCAAATTAATCGCCCACTGGCATATTGTATTTCAATTCAGTAGCGCCCCCTCCCTCCCCCCCCCACCCCCCCCGTATTTTGGTGAACATGGTCTAGGTCCTTACACTGTCACCAGAGAAAACTCAAGGCCGATGGCCGTGCTCAGGCCGTGCTCAGGCCATCATGGAGCATTCTTGCTGGGAGGGGGAGTTGTGAGTTTCTGCCCTTGATGAAGAGTTGAAAAGAGGAGAATGAAGATGTATCTCTGTCATGAATTAGCTTTAGAAGAAAGCTAATGGGGAAAAAAAACATAACATTTAGGTAAATGTGAGCTTGCTCGTTATTTGTGTAAGTTTAAGAAGGTTTTCCAAAAGGCCCTTCTCCCATGTTGTTAGATTTCTAGATGGTTAAAAACTATTTGGTCTCCTTACCCAGGACTTTCCCACCCAGCCTACATGGTGAGTCCAGCTCTTGCCCCTGACTCACCCCTCTGGGAAGATTCATTCAGGGCTCTGAACCTCGGCTTGCTTGGCTTTTAAATGGAAAGAGAGCCCGTACTGGATTCATGTGATGACTGGTGAGAGGTCTGTGTGAAGTGGAAGAGTAGGTATGAAAGCACACAGTTGCTTCTTTTTGTTAATGAAGACTTGGCCCTGGTAGGACTATTCGCTCACAGCTCTTTGCGATTCTGGACTGTGGGCCCCCCAGCAATCTCCCAGTGCTCTTTTCCTCTCTCCGGCCGGAACATGCTTCTCTTCTCTTCTGCAGTAAAGACCCTAGAGTGGCAAGGAGGGGCCCAAGTGGTGCAGTTGTTCAGCACTTGGCTGTTCTGAGGAGCACAGACCATCATGCCAGTGACTAACTACCCTGGTCAAATATCAACCAAAACCCAGTGGCTGAATGGCAGTCAATGTAGCCTCACCACCAGGCTCCCCGTAACACATGTGCACAGAAACACTCACACACTTTTCACCAAAGGGGGGCAAATCTCTGTGCCTTCTTGTTTCATACAACCCATAGTGGCCCTATGCACAACTGAGTGAAATATTGCCCAGTTCTGTGCCATGCTCACAATGGTCTCTATATCTGGGCCCATTGGTGGAACCACTGTGACAACAGAAGGGAATGAAGAGCGGGGATTGCATGACCTTTTGTGTCCTGGGTAACCAGCCAGTCACATCACTTGTGGGCAAGGTGGTAGAATATATGGCAAAGGCTCTCTGCTCCTATCTGTGAAGGTGGAGCAGGCCTCGCTTCTCCCCATTTGCCTGGCTCACGGCTGTGTTCTTCAGCCGTAGGCGGGGATGGAGCAGTTTGTCCGCTAGAAGAGATGTCGTGGGTGCTGGTATTCCACGTGTCTCTGCCACCCTTCTCCTGCAAGGTCCCTTTGTCACACTGTAAGTGTTGAAGGAATGAAGAGTAGGCTGCAGCTCTCAGTGAGATCTGCAGGGTGGTTTAGGTGGACAGAATGCAATTACCCAAGGTCACCGCTTTCCCTGAGTGGAAACCAGAAAGAGCAAAGTGTGTGTGTCAGCGACCTGTAACTTGGCTGGCTGCTGGGTCTGGGCTCCCTTTCTCCGTCGTGCATCTGTTGAGTATTGAGGTTTGAAGTGTTTGGTTGAGACTGGCTATGTGACCCATTTGCATCTTGAAAATTTTGCTTTCAATTAAGAGAGTATATGTTATCGTTCAAAGGGTTCTTAAAGGCAGCTAGATATACAGTGTGTCTTTTCCAACCGAGTCTCAAATCGGGTGGAATTTTCAAAGTATTGTCTGAAGCAAGATATATAGCATACAGAGTCTTCTCCCTTTACGCTCTTTAGCACACATCCTTAAGCTAATACTGAATTAGCCCTCCTTCTTCACCCTCACCCCACCTTCTACTCACTCACTTCTATCAAAAGCAATGCCATCTCACAAGACAAGGCAGAACTGCCCTGTGAGTTTCCAAATACAATAGCTCTTTACGGGAGTAGACAGCCTCATCTTTCTCCCGCAGAGCCACTGGTAGCTTTGAACTGCAGACCTGGCAGTCCAGTGGGTAAACACTACCCTCCCAGAGTTCTTTTTAACCTTTCTACCAGACATTCTTTTTTTTTTTTTTTTTGGGGGGGGGGGGGGGGGGGGGGGCATCACTGCTCTCCGGTGGTGGGAGTAGGAGGCCCAGCTCCACTGCTAGAATTGAACCTCCGTCCCAGTGGGCCGCAGTCCTGCGCACAACCACTACGCCACCGGGGCTCAGTCCTTCTACCAGACATTCTTAATAGGACCATCATAAGAGGTTAAAAAAAAAAAGTTCATTCCCATATATTCTAGATTTTTTCAATAAACAGAAATGCAAGCATGAAGAGACCCGTTTTTGTATGTTATTTCTTTATATCAGTGACAGAATGTGCCCCTGGTTTTTTGTGGTTTTTTTTTTTTAAACTTCCTTCACCGACCTCTTAAGTGCAGGCTTCCTCTGTGTTCCTGCACTACACGAAACCACTACAGCAAGTTGTCTCGCCGTGGTTGTGAATTGCCCTGGCGAGAGCACCAGAGGGGTTTGACCTGCCTCTCCCCCTCCTCTGAAGGGGCTTTTAAGCATTGTGCATGAGGCCTGTCCCACTGAGGCATACGTCAGGTGAAGGTGGGCGGCTGATGGTTCTTCCCCCTGCTGCTTTGGACTTCTGGTGATGAGCGTCACAGAGGGTAACAGGGAGGATCCAGTAGTTCCAAGTAGATATAGTGTTGACAGGGAAAGGAGGGGGCAGTCTGGGACATGAAATCCCATCGATATTTTCCTGAGTGGTAAAAGAGTTTTGTGTTCGTCTGGTTAAAGGAGAGAAACAAATTCATAGACACGCATATGGAGATAAGGGAAAGGTTTATATACAAGAGGAATGGAACATTGAGAAAGCATCCTAACCCAGTTCACCCCAGTGTCATAAGTCCAATATTAGCCCATATAACCTATACCAGTCTATAAAGTCTCTTTCAAACTCATGAAAACATGTGCGATGACACCAGGACAATCACAGGCCTCTCCCTCCATTCTCCAGCAATCAGGATCGATCAGCATGCTGCCATCCCCTCTTGTCAGTAGTTAATCTCTCAGGGAAGTGAACCAATTCCCTCTTCTCCATCTGGGAAAAACCACAAGACTTCCCAGAATTCTAGGAGGCCTCATTGGCTATCTCCAGATCGACAGGCTAGATTCCACCCCTACACCTTCAATCGTGAAATTGGCATTAAGTACATGACCACCTCAAGTTTCCTCCAGTCGGAAAAGACTAAGGACTAAGTTAGCATCAGTAAATGGAGACTTAGAAGAATTTAAGGAAACTTAAATTCTACCTCCTTCCCTATTAGTTTATGAAATACTAGAAAGTTTCTCAAAGCTCATGGGAAATGTGCATTATCTTCTAATTCCCTCTTTTCCATGAACTTTTGAAAGCCCCCTCACTTATCCTATGAAGACTTGCCTCCTCAGTTTCCCCACTACCCACATGGTGATCCAAAAATCTCCGAAGGGATCCCCACAACTGTCCCCAGACTCATTGATTGCCTAGACGACATGACTTAATCCTCACACAACCTCTTCAATTCATTAAAAGGGTTTTCTCCACCTTAAAAATGATGAAGCAGAAGTTTGGGAAAATGAAGGAACCCTTTGAGCCCCGAACCTTCAGTCTTATCTACAATCCCATTTGGCCCCAGGTTTTAGGTTTTCGTTTTTGTTTTAAAGGTAGCACTGAAAGATGAGTGTTTTCTCCTTGATTTTAGAATGCAGTTTCATTTATAAGTCTCTGTGAGGCCGACCTAGGACACTTCCTTCCTTCTCTTCTCAGTGATGCTCTTGTGAACCAAGTCCCATCATCCCTTTCGTAGTGTACTAGACTCCTACTCACTGCCATCGAAGCAGTTCTTCCTGATGGCCACCCTGGTGGTGTAGTGGTCACGTGTCGGCTGCAAACGGGGAGGTCAGCAGTTCTAAGCCACCAGCCACTCATCAGCAGAAAGATGAGGCTTTCTGTTCCCACAAAGAGCTACCGTTTCGGCTCTTGGTGATCTGGGCCAGGTGTTACCGTGTAGTGGGACTTTAGACTCTGTTTTTTTCAAGGCACACAATATTCTTCATAGGCCACTCCAGAAGGACTCCATGCAAAAACTCCCTTCTGTGCACAGGGGTCTACTTCAAATTTACCTGTGGTCCTAGGATTGAGCCGAAACTTCATAGTGTGAGAAGAAACACATGGCTGCTGTCCCACGGATGTTGCACTGGCCTGGTGGCCATGGGACTTTGGTTCAGATCTCTTACCTTGAAGGTGTCCAGTGAATGATGACCCAGGATTACCATGTACTTACTTCTTTAATGCCTTCATTGTATTACTAAGATATATATTAAACAATGGTATGTCGTTATTAATCAGTATTGTTGAAAGTTTTGCCCTATCACCAACCCGCATTGTTTGTAAGCAGTGTCCAGTCACGTGAGTTTAATCTGTACAAGTCAATAATTCATGTGCTTTGGTTTGCAGCCAGCTTAACCTTGCATGACCTTCTTTTCTCAACAGTGTTTTAAATTTTATACTATGGGCTGAGCCCCGGTGGCGTAAGTGGTTGAGTGCAGGACTGCGGCCCCCGGGCTTGGTAGTTCAAATCCAGCAGCAGCTCTCAGGAGCAGCGCTGGGTAGCTCCCACGACCACCAGAGGGCAGTGATGCCAAAAAAATTTTATACTATGGTTTAAATTAATGACTCTATAAATAGAAGTATCTTTTGTCTTAAGGAAATGATTGATAATGTTCTCTTACATAAAATAGCAAATGATGTTTCCAAGATAAACCAGAGACATAAATGAACCATAGATATATAATTGTATTGGGGGCTCCCACTTAATTCTATCTGCAATCTAAGAACATTCAGTTCTTATCCTATGACTCTCTGTGGTACCACCCCTCACAAAGAGATCACTGAAGAGATGGGTGCTGTAGCACAGTGGGGTGAAGAAACGATATGGTGCTGGGCTAGCAGAAAGAAGATTGTCTGGGGTCTTCAAGGTTTGTCTTTCAGCAAGAGGCCATCTAAGTGAGACATCCACTACAGTCCACATGGAAGAAACACACCAGCCAGTGTGATTCAAAGATAGTAAATGATTTCCAAATCTGAAGGAGGGAATGGTATGATAGCTTAAATTGTCCACATTTGGTTTGCAGAAAGCTATGGATGACAGTGGAAGCCCAAAATCAATTTCCAGGGTCCACACATAGAGTAAGATGGGTGAGGGATATGACTAGCCTTATTATCAGACAGCGTATGGTAGGGAAGATTATAGTTGCTATAATTAGGTTAAAATGTAGCATCTTAGCCCATCTGCCTTTAACTCATTTAAAAGTTGAATCAATTTTTTAAAAATGAAGGGGAAATACTTGTATACACGTGGTAAATGCCCTCTGAACATAGACTAGAAATATGAATAGCCGTCCTATCATGCAGCGTGCATGGAAAGTGAGTTACGGCAGATGTAGTACAGTTAAAATCTACCTCCTATGATCTCCATTTTAAAGTCGCTGTTTTGAATGTTTTCTGCTTTCTTGATTAATTTTGTTACTGATGTCAGCTTTTTCGTTTCTTTGCTTTTTTATGTTAGGTATATGTGTGTGAGTATGTGAAATCCAGGATGGGAGAATCTGTAGAGACACTAACTGGATTCATGGTTTCTTGGGGTAGAGGAGGGAGACTGCTGGGATGGGGGGTAATGGGGAGCTAATAACACAAATACAAGAAAGAAGAAAATGTTCTAAATTTGATTGATATGTGGATTATGTCCGAATATTTTTTTTAAATAGAGATAGTTACAGTCTCATAAACCCACAAGGGCCTACCCTGCCTGATAGCTTCACCATGAGTACTGTCATATGGCACAAGAATGACACCTTCACGTATGTGCAGTGTTCTAGCTGAAGTATAATGTAAAGGATTTGAGATGACATACTGGGAAATTAGGTTCTGTGATATTTTAGGTGGGAAGGCCCTGTCATGTTTTTGTGTCTCCAGCAATTGCAGTGAATGTGGCACAACAGCAGGATGACAAGTCAAGAAATTCTACAAGTAGGAGGTGTTGCCCAGTGATGGACACATCTTTCTCTAGGTTACGGCATGAGTGCCTGACCACCTACACTTCTCCATTATTCCTATGGATAATGATCAAGTCCTGAGACCTTTCTGATAACATAGTAGCTTCTACATTCCTCACAGAGAAGTCCCAGATTATCTTAATCCCAGTACTCAGCTATGGCTCCCTAACACCTTCTTCCCTTCTTAATTTATTTTAAATATGCTTTCTCTGCTTTTTGAGAAAAAAATGAGGGATCCGCAAAAAGTTCTTGGAAGATGCATATATGGGGGGGGGGGGGGTGTCGAGTGTATGTAGGCTTCAAAAATCCTTTGCACCAAAATAAATTCTGACTATTATAACACATCTGATAGAGAGCTAATGTAAAATAGACTGCATTTAACATGGTTGAAATCCCAGAAGTCTTGGTTCTTTCTGGATAGACTAGAGGGCTGGTATGATTGTTTACAAGATACCTAGAACTTGATGGAGCTTATGCTGAGAAATAAAGTTTATCCTTTATTTTTATCTTTCAATTCCATTTTTCCATGAAAAATTTCAAGACCCCTCATATTTCGTATCTTTAGCCTGTTCCTTTCTATTGCCATGCCTTAGAGCTGAAGTACAAGCCAGAGAGATGTAAAGAAAAATAGAGCTCTTAATAAAATAATAAGTTTTATGGTAGTCACTGCCCAATGGTATTAGAACTGTCTATTAGCTATAATTCACTGGGACAAAGATGCAGATTTTCCTGAAAGTGTATTAAGATGCTTTACAGTGTACACATTTACCACCCCACCCCCAGCCCCATTTTCCCTTGAGGTTCTATAAATCATTCTAAAAGCTTTGTTACCTGGTACTAGGATAGCCCCTCCAGTGCTCTCACAGGTGTTCTTTCCACTCTCCCTACCTGCTTCTGTTCAACCCTCTAGACTAGAGGGCACATCTCCTGCACGCAGCAGTCTATAGCTGTGTAGTTGCTCTTTCTTAAGCCAGTGTGACAATCTCTGCCTTTTAACTCTGTTTTCAATCAATTTACATATTGTATTTTATTGATATGGTTGAATCTACATTTGCCATTTTATTTTTCATATATCTGATCTTGTTTCTCTGTACCTCCCTTACAGTTTTATTTTACATTAATGGATATATCTCAAAATAACAGTTTAATTTATTGACTTTTTTCTTTGCTATTTTGTTGTTTTCTTAATGGCTTGTCCTAGGGCTTATGATATCTTATCATTTATATTTACAGTAACTTAATTCCAGTGAGAGACAGGAACATACTGTTATATAGTTATATCTCTTTTCTCCTTTACTATGTTATAATTAATTGATAAATATTTATAAGTAAGGATTTCATTGTACCTATCTACTTGGAGTTTTGTTTTTCTGGAATGTGTAGTTTGGCTTTCATTGATTCTAGGAAGTTTTCAGAATATTTTTCCAGCTTTTCTCTCTTTCCTTTCAGGCTAGATAGATATATAGATAATTTCTCTGGAGCTCTGTTTGTTTTCTTTATTCTTTTTCTTCTCATCCTTTAAATCAAGTTACATATCACTCTATCATAAATTACACTAATTAAATCTGTCATTTCAAATTATGTCATCTGTGTTAGTCCCAGTAAACAGGAGAAACAAATACATAGACTCACATATGGATATAAGGAAAAGGTTTATATACAAGAGGAATGGAACATTGAGAAAGCATCCCAGCCTAGTCCAGTTCAAAGTCATAAGTCTGTTATTAACCAATATGCCTGATATCAGTCAATAAAGTCTCCTTTTGACTCACAAAGTCACAGGTTAGTGGGTGCAAAGTCCCAGCACCAGCAGGGGTTCCCCCATGGCTCCTCACTTCCAAGGTTCAGGGTCCATCAACAGCATCCAGTGGTGGCAGAAGCTACTCAGCGCTGGCAGAGGTCTTCACTTGGCTTTTCCAACCTCAGAAGTCCAGCTCCATCAGGGCAAGGCCGTGTGGCCTCTCCTCTGTCTCCTTCAGCTCCTTGGATGCTGCCATCCTGTCTTGTCCAAAGTTTGTTGTCTCTGAGACTAACTCCCAACACCTGGGGAAGATAACTTCTCATCTCCATGAGGGAAATATCGCGAGATTTCCCAGAAGTCTCAGGTGAAAACCAGGCCCACACAGAGGCCTCATCGGCTACTCAATGGCTCTCTCCAGATTAACAGGCCAGACTCCACGCCTACATCTCAGTCATGAAATTAGCATAAGCACATGACCACTGCACCATCTATGGTGATCTGCCTTCCAAATCACCAAATCTTTCTTCTTCCAGCTCAACTCTACTGTGGAATGTCTATGGTGATATTTTTTTGTCATCATTGCCCTCTGGTGGGAATGGGAGGCCCAGCCTTGCTCCTGGAGAGCTGCTGCTGGATTTGAACTGGCAAGCCAGTAGGCCGCAGTCCCGCACTCAACCACTACACCACCAGGGCTCAGCCTATGGTGATCTTTTCTTTTTGTTGTTGTTGTTGGGCATCATTGCTCTCCAGTGGTGGGAGTAGGAGGCCCAGCCCCACTGCTGGAACTGAACCTCCGTCCCAGTGGGCCGCAGTCCCACGCACAGCCACTACGCCAGCAGGGCTCAGCCCAAATTTTTGGTTTTTTGTTTGTTTGTTTGGGGGGGGGGGGTGCATCACTGCCCTGGTGAGAGTAGGAAGCCCAGCCTTGCTCTTGGAGAGCTGCTGCTGGATTTGAACCACCAACTCTGTGGGTTGCAGTCCCGTACACAACCACTACGCCACCAGGGCACAGCTATGGTGATCTTTTCATTCTGTGGTTTTACTTTTCAACTCCACAAATTCCAATCGATGTTCTTCATTTGCTCAGACACTGTTGTGTCATGCCTTTCCTTAGTTATTTAGACGTGGTGTTGTTGTTGTTTGAACATCTGATTGCCCTTGAGATGATTGCAGCTCAGGGCACCCCTATCGGACTGAGCAGAACTGCCCCTGGGTGGTTCTGAGACTGAATATTTATGGGAACAGAAAGCCTCATCTTTCTCCCTCAGAGCAGATTTGAACCTCGGTTCTTGTGGTTGGCGGCTCAATATACAGCCCACTGCATGAGAGCTCGCTGATGAGGACTCCTTATGTTTATGATAGCTGCTGTAACATCATTCTCTGCTTCAAATCAGCATCTGGCTTCCCTCAGAAGCAGCTTGTTTTTTGGTCTTTGGCTTTTAAGTAGAGCATACAGTAGTTTTCTTTGCATGTCTCCTAATCCCTTGGCGAAAATGAGTGATTTTAGATAGTGGATGTATTGTATCAACTCTGGATACCACCCCTCCCCTGGGCTATCTATTTACCGAGTGAACTAGGCTAGTTCTCCCTGCAGTATGTGCCTCTGAAGTCACTGCTCAGAGGGCACAGCCTTGGGCTCCAGGTGTCAGTCTTGTTTGGGTTGGAGCAAGCCTCAAAGAGGGACCTCAAGAACAGGTCTAACTTTCATTGGATCCGACTGTAGGGAAACGTAAGCTTTAGAGCCGAACTGACAGAGTAAATAGATAGCGATTCATGGAGATGAACAGGTGAGTGTGAGGACAATGCAGACAGACCAGCCTGGTGCTTAATGTACAGGGAAGAGCTGTTCAGAAGAATGTGGTTTCGAGAAAAGGACAAGCATTAATAGTAATGTATTTGAACACAAAATCCAAGGTAGAGCCATCTCTCTGACAAACCTGGCACATGGACAAAGAGGAAGCTTCAGAGGTAAGGGAGGCTAAGGTTCTAGGGATTGTTCCGACAAAGAATACAGTAACAGCATTCCTTTTCCTGCGGTACAATATGAAAACTAGGCTTTTTTAATTGACATATTTCAATGGTAAAGTTGGCAAAGTGGATTTTTTGCCTGCTTTTCTCCATAACTGACAGACTAAGCAGACAAAATTGGATGGAAATGTAGATGCACCTGATGTTAAAATTTTTATTAAGAAGATAAATAACTTCTTACCAGTTACTTTGAAGATGAATTAAATACACTTATGGCTTTAAAAAATAAACAAAAACTATCACTTAAAATTCAAGAGGAGAATGAAAACTTGAATAATAATCCTTTAACAATTAGAGAAACACAATCAGTATTTTTAAATCACCCCATAAGGAAGCATCAAACCCAGATCACTTTTATTGACAAATTATTTGTATTTAAGTTACAAATAAATCCAGTCTTCTCCATACTCAGGATCAGTTCACTGACTCACTGCAAAACCAGGTAGCAGATCTAGGTGAGGTCATAAAAAGAAAACTTAAGACCAGACCAGTCTTACGCTTGCCCATGATAGAGCTGGGTGAAAAAACGCAGTATAGTTTCAAATAATGATTCCAAGAAAGTTTTGGAAATTTTGTTTTAATAATGATTTTGACACTTTAAAGGAAAATGTCCACATTTTTTAGAGCTGCATGGGGAATATAAGTAAGATTACCTAAGTCTGAAATTGACTTTATGCTTAAGGAGGGGCTGGAGAGGATAATTGATTGTCAAGTATTCTACAATCTGGACGTGAGTTTATGTTATCAGCTTTTATGTATATGTGAAAAGTCTTCAATATAAAAGGATTGGCCACATTGACTTGGTGTTATGAATAAAATTCTTTGAAAAAGAGATAAAAGGGGCTGAGCCCCGGTGGCGTAGTGGTTGTGCACGGGACTGTGGCCCACTGGGATGGAGGTTCATTTCCAGCAGCGGCTCCACAGGAGCAAAGGCCTCCTACTCCCACCACCAGAGGGCAGTGATGCCCCCCCCAAAAAAAGAAAGAGGGGCTGAGCCCCGGTGGCGTAGTGGTTGTGCGCAGGCCTGCGGCCCACTGGGATGGAGGTTCGATTCCAGCTCCACGGAGCAAAGGCTGGGTCTCCTACTCCCACCACCTGAGGGCAGTGATGCCCCCCCCCCCAAAAAAAAAAAAGAAAAAGAAAAAGAGATAAAAGAAAAGACTTCCGTGATGTATTAAGAGGCATCAGGAAGCAGCCTCGTACATGGTCAGAAAGGAGACCAGGGAGGCATTCACTGTCCAGGAATCTGATCTGCCCCTGACACAAAGGACTTCCAAGAAAAGTGTGTTTCAAAGACAAAATACTCTCTCTAAAGACAGAATAAGGATGAGCTCCATGTGGGCAGGGGCGTTCCAGCAAGATGGAAGGATAGATATCCTGACCATCAGAGAGAATGCTGCCACGTGGTGCCTTCCCAGACGTCCAGAGACGTCTTGTCCCCAATGGTTGAGGAGCCCTGGCAGCATATTGTTGGACTGCTGACCACAAAGTCAGCCGTTAAAGACCACCAGCTGCCAGGATAAGGAGAGAGGATGAGACTTTCTATGCCTGTGTCTCAGAAACCCATAGGGGTAGTTACATGGTGTTGTGGGCTTGCTGTGATCTGGCTTTGACTCACTGGCAGTGAGTGCGTGTGAGTGAAACAATGGTCAGAGTTCGATTTACCCTGATTCCCTCCCCGATCCAGCAAAGTAAGAGAGATGGAAAAGATCGGCACATTCCCAAATTATAGTCCTGTAAGATCACTGAAGATGCTTTTGACAGAGGTGATTCTCACTGCAAAAGAAATGGGTGGGCAGACCCTTTGGATACCAGTCTGAGGGGGCCTGGGAGGATTAAGCTTAGAACTACCAATATCTGAGTGAAATCCACTCTCTGGTGTATTTCCATATAGAACCAAGAGAATCGAAAATAGATGCCACCGCACCCCCTAAAGGTACACAAATGTTTACAGGATCATTATTTATAATCGCCAAAATGTGTCCAAATGCCCGTAAATGAACCAATGATTTTTTTTTCCAATATGGCCTACCCAGCAAATTACTTTTTACTTATCGGTAAAGAAGACTAGCCTACTAGTACATACTATGACATGGATGACACTTAAAAACATCATGCTAAATGAAAAATAAATACTGTATGATCCACGAACAGGAAATCTCTAGGCCATTCAAATGGGTAAAGTCAGAATATAGTGGTGCCGAGATGGGAGGTGGAGAAGGGGCAGTGATGGCTAAGGTGGGACTTCTTTTGGGTGTGGTACAGATGTCCTCAAGGGAGGAGATGGGGATGGTTGTACAAGTGTGGGAGTCTACTAGTCATCACTGAACTGCACATTTTAAGGTGGCAGTTTTTGGGGGGTTTTGTGTGGGGTGTTTTTGCTTTCTGTTCCTCAAGGGAGGAGATGGGGATGGTTATACAAGTCTGGGAGTATACTCGTCATCACAGAACTACACATTTTAAGGTGGCAGTTTTGGGGGGGTTTTGTGTGGGGTCTTTTTGTTTTGTTTTTTGGGTTTTTTTTTTTTTTACACCACTGCCCTGGTGGGAGTAGGAATCCCAGCGTTGCTCCTGGAGAGTTGCTGCTGGATTTGAACCGTCAACCCTGTGGGCTGCAGTCCTGCACACAACCATTGTACCACCAGGGCTTAACTAGTGGCAGTTTTTAATAGAACGTGTATCCAGTTCAATAAAACAGTTGCTTTAATGTTTATTTGTTTTAAGTGGAATGAAGGAAGAGGGAAAGGGCTTACATCAAAATGGTCTGATCTCCCTGCACATTTCCCTCTCTCACTGCCACCACCACCTCAGGTTCCAAGTCTTGGGTCAAAGTTGAAGGATGTAGGTCTTGTTTTGTTTTCCAAAACCGAACTGAGAAAGTGGATAGCCACAAGAATAGCAACAATGGGCGATGTATGTCACTACCCACCTCTGGTGAGCTCCTGGGTGAGATGGAGGCTGAACTGACGAACTCCATCCCTGCAGAGTAACCAGAGACCCTTGCCCAGAAGGACTGGTTCTCTTGCATTCGCAGACGTCCCCCACTAACCAACAATGAACCGTCCGATTAGAGCTCTCCTGGCGAAAGAGGACTCTGATGACTTTTTAAATCACCAAATCTAATTGTCAGCATTTTGACAAGTGCGATTCCCATATGTCTTTCACACCCCAAATGTCAGCCAGTCTCCCATGCTCAGTATGACTCAACAACTCCCTGGCCCCATCTGTTGTGAGGCTGACAGATTCCTGTCCGGTTCAGTTGGCTTTCGCTCATCTTACGTTTTCTCTCCCCCTCTCCCTCTGTCTGCCTTTTGTTTTTCAGTGGCTGCTTCAACCCCAAATTCCACTGCTGGTGCAGCCATGAATTCCTTGACCTCCCTTGGGACTCTGCAAGGATTGGCTGGAGCCACTGTCGGACTGAATAATATTAACGCACTAGCAGGTACCATCAACAGTGAGTATTTGCTGCTCTGGTGGACAGCCTTCCCCCAAATTCTCCACAGAAAATGGTCAGCGAGAAATGGCCTAAGAGGCCATGGGGGAACTAACCCTGGGGGGTGAAGGAGCACATGCTTTGAAAGGCAAAAGCTACATCTGCTTTTGTTTTTGTCTTGAAAACAGCTCCCCACTCCCCACCCCCACAAGCTCTTCAGGCCTATCCTGTATACCCTGGCCCACAGCACCCCGAGATTGACGGGCACTTTCAGGTCCTGGTGTTAATGTGGTCTGCAGAGAGGCAGTGTGCTGGAGTAGCAGAACTCCTGAGTCAGAAGCCAGGACACCTGGGTCCAGCTTCCAGGCCTACTCCCATTCAACTGGGGAACCTTAGCCACATCACTGATCTGCTCTCTGGGCCTCAAGGCCCCCGTTTGAAAGTTAAGGCTATTATTGGAGGAGATGATCTTCCAGGTCCCTTCCTGCTCGAGAGGAAGAGAAAGGAGGAAAAAGAGAGGCCTTGGGAAAATGGAGAAGCAGCTGAGCGGAGAGGACTTGCTGTGGGAAGTGGCACCTGTGGAAGCCGCATTAAGCACCGCCATCCTGCGTCACTGAGGTAGCGAGCGGGTCTCACAAAGAGCTGCACCCTTTGGGCCAGGCAGGCTGGAATCCGTCTGGAGTTCCTGGAAGCACTCTTGGCTCTTCGTCATCAGGACTGACTGAAGAACTCTGGGAGTAATGGGAAGAAGCCGGTTTCTGTCATTGGCAGCCCAGGTGGGCCAGTCGAAGATTAGGCCCTGTTTGGGATAGGCTCCTTCTTTCAGGGAAACGGATCCTCTGCCCACGAAGGAGACATCATTACTTTCCCCACAATTCACTCTCCACTGCTTACCTGAGAGGGGAACCAAGGGCAGAAGAGCTGCTGTTGGGGTACAGTTACCTGACATGCAGCTAGGCCACCCGCCACATCCCCACCGTCAGCATGAATCAAAGTCTATTCCTAGAGAAGGAAGGGTTTTCAACTCCCTCGCAGAATTAGTCTCTGAGATGCCCACAGCCGTTTTATCCCTGTCCTGTGGAGCGGCTATGTGTCAACAGTGACTGAATGGCAGAGAATTTGTCTTTTTGTTTTGTTACGGGTGCAGATGGGGGGTAGGTAATTGTTTGTTTTGTTTTGATTTGATTTTTGGCAAGCTGCCCTATTTTGAGCCACAATCCTATCAGTTAACCGTTTCTCAAAGACGGTCGGGCAATAAAAAATAAATAAATAAAAACGTTCTAAGCACAAAGTCCCAGTAATCTTCTAACGTACTCGCTTCAGAAAGAACACCTTATAATGCATTTGATCAGGAAGAGCCCAGATTGTATCCAAATAAAGACTCATTTTTATCAGTTTCATAAGAAAATAGCCTTAGAAGTAGGACCCTTCGGGGCCTGATTCACAATGCGTGCTCAGGTGCTCTGGGGAGAAAAACAGAATGTGCACTGTGTTATGCCTGAGCTTAGGCAGAAAGAAAGAAAAGAAAAGAAGAAAAGCGAACCATTCTTCTTCTCCGTCTGATGGTTCCTGCTTGGCACACAGTGCCTGAAGTGGCACCCACCTGGGACGAACCAGGGTGCTTGATTCCAGTAAAAACTGCCACCAGTTGTCACCTCTGTGGGCAGCAAGTACAAGCCTCCATCGCATTCACTTCCCTTTCGGGTCCAGCTCCTCTTTCCGACCTCCTTCTGCAGAAGCTCCCACGCCATCGGCCTTCCCCTAGGTTGCAGATGTGTGGGTGTGCACACATCACTCCATGCTGCTTCTCTTGCCCCAGGACCTAGTTCCTCTTCAACAAGGACTTTGATTCAATTGCCCACCTGTCCTGGCAAAGCAACAGGCCAGTGGGGCTGGTTGTCCACCTTAGCATGTGCTCATGATTGCTGTTTGTCCTCTCGTCTGTGTCGTCCAGCGCTGCTCCGTCTGCTTATGTTGCACGTGGCTGGGATGGCTCCATCATTATTGGAGAGGGACTTCATAGAATGGCAAAAGAACCGTGACCACTTCTTGCGTGGGCTGTTGTGCTTCTATATGTTTTGCTTCTGGCAAGGCCAACAGGGTTTAAACCAGCCCCCTCCCTTTTTTTTCCCTTTAATTCTTTGCCATGGGTTAATATAGGTGTTGTGTTAGTCCGAGTAGACTAGAGAAACAAATTCACAGACACGCATATGGATATAAGGGAAAGGCTTATAAACAAGAGGCATGGAACATTGAGAAAGCCTCCCAACCTAGTCCAGTCCAAGGTCCTGAGACCAATACTAGCCCATATGTCTGAAACCAGTCTATAAAGTCTCCTTCCAACTCACGAAGCATGTGCAATGACACCAGGACAATCACAGGCCAGAGGGTGCAGAGTCTTGTGTATCCAATGGCGTTAGAAGCATCCTGACTCTGGCAGGGGTCCCCTCATGGCTCCTAGTTTCCAGAGCTCAAGGTCCATCAGCAGTATCCATTGATGGTAGAAGCATCTCAGTGCTGGCAGAGGTCTCTCTATGGCTTCTCTGGCTGCAGAGGTCTGGTTCCATCAGGTAAGATCATGTGGCTTCTCCTCCAGCTCCTCCAGTTCCTCAGACGCTGCTCTCCTGTCTTTTCAGTCGAGTGTCTCCCAACAAGTAGGGAGATGGTCTCGCATCTCCATGAAGGAAATGTCATGAGACTTCCCAGAATGCTCAGAGAAACCCATGCCCACACAGAGGTCTCTTTGGCTACCTCCAGATTGACAGGCTAGACTCCACCCCTACACTCCCAATCATGAAACTGACACACAAGTACATGACCGCCACAGGTGTTTGTAATTTTTAGTATAGTAGGAGCTAGCAAGATGCTTAATGAAACTGAAGTGTATAAAGGCATGCACAAAAGAAAAAGATAACCCTTCTGGTTTGACGAGTATTGCGAGCACAGAGCCATTTTCTTTTCCCAACTTTTTCTTTAAGCTAATATTTAGTACTCAACCCAAATAGTTTCATAGGAGCCTGAGGAAACCTTCTAACACAGACTTCCCCTTTCCTCAAAACTTCTTCCTCAGCAGAAATGATAGGGAGTACCTGTCTTACTGGAGGCTTCCCCAAGAAGGCAGTCAGTAAGCGGTTATCTGATAGAGTCAGCTTCTGCAGTGACTGACCACCACCTTATTGTCTTTGCCATTTCCTACGCTCTTCTGCCTCAGAAACCATGACTCACCATTACAAGGGAGTTGTCTGGTTTTCTGAATAAAGCCAGCTTTTCCCCATGGCCAGGAGAAAGTAGGTAGCAAGAACCCACAGTTTACTCCCGAACTCGCCTTAGTCCAAATTTTATGGTCTCATTTGACATGAGTTGCCACTCATGTTTGCTTATCTAGAAAAGAAAATTTTGATTAGGAGACAAGTAGCAAAATCAAACTACTGAGTTTGATGTCCTTTTTATTCCCTTACATATTATGTATACTTATGTATAGGCCAAGTTTTTCAACACATTTTAATGCAGTTTTTGTGGTAAAATAAGGTGCCTCAGCTGATATTCAGGTCAGCTTATACTCAAGTATATACGGTATATTATAAAGATAAAAGCAGAAATAATATCAGAAACAGGAATGTGCGTAATTCACCAATGGGGCCTTTCACTTCTCTATTATTTAGGGTTATCTGGGCATGTTTTAGAAACATCTGAATATCAATAACTGATGAAGAAAATATTTTTGACAGATATGCCCACCTCCAGGTCTATACCTGATTTTGTATAAATGTATGTCACTGACAACCTCATTTTCCTTCTTCACGCAGTCTAATTCTTCCAAATGGTTGGTGAGACAGGGCCTCGCTTTATTTATCAGGGTTTGAAAGAGTATGCACGTCTGGTCAATGGTGTTGATGGAAATTTTTTCAGTAAAGTAGAGAAAAGATAAGATGTTTGGGGTATATGATTGTGTCTTGTTGCTCTTTGTTGATATCACAAAATTACTGTTTTAGTCTATATCCTTGGAATACATAAACTTATATGCAAGTAGATGTGCACGGACCCAAAATCCCTGCACACAGAAATGTAGATAAACTTCATTGATGATGCCTATTAGTACTCATCTACCCTCTAAGTATAGGCATTATACTTACATTCTCATGTATCGCTTAATTATCCCAGTAAATAGGTTATAAATCTATTCAAATGTATTAATGCATTCCTCACTTTTGTGCCTTCTCTCTCTCTCTCTCTCTCTCTCTCTCTCTCTCTCTCTCTCACTATCTTCACTTTAAAACCTAGCAGAGTGGCTTTTACATTAATTTAGTCTGTTTATGGGCTGTGCCCCCAATGGTCCCTACGTGGAGCCCTTCCACAGCAACCAGAAAAACCATTCACAAGCTTCTGAATGGGGTTTTCTATGTCATTGTAATCTGACACACTCCTTGAGCCACAGTCAGCTGAGGACCCGTGGAACACAATTTAAGTTTAAAGCACTTAGCAGTCAGTGTATGCACTCATATTTCAAGATCTAGCCTTGTTGAGATTCGCCACCCCTGTCATTTTGTCCTAGCCTTCAAGATTACATGGGAAGAATCCATTCAACCTTTTCGAAGAAAAATCCTATTTTTTTAAGCCTACGATTTTGCTCTCCTTAACTTGGCTAAGCATCTGCTTCTATTGTCCAGAGTTATTAGAGATAATCAGGCAACAGCAACTGAATTGACATAAGTTATCATCCATGTGATGGTTTAATATAGGAAAACCACTAGTAATTCATAAGGATAGCCCTTAAAAGTTGACGTCTTTTTTGGAGGGCTCTAACTTCCTCCATGTAACCAACTACCAAAGCAGCCCTGGTGGCACAGTGTGTAAGCAATTGGCTGTAAACTGAAAAGTCAGCAGTTCAAAACCAACAGGCCCTCTCCAGGAGAAAAAGATGGCCCTCTGCTTCTGATGACAGCCCTGAAAACCTGATGGGGCAGTCCTCTGCCCTGTAAGGGCCCCATGAGTCAGAATCAGCCTTCTGGCAATGAGTCTTGTTTGACTTTAATCCACTCCCTCTGCTCCCCTGCTCCTGATAATCTGGGATATTGGAAACACGGGTTTCTAGTATTTTCAGTCCACTTGTAAGAACTTTTACCCTTTCATTGTTGCTGTTGTTGAAAAACATGGGTAGAAGGTGGGCTGAAAGGCCAACCTTCTCTCCCTTCCCTGCACAGATCTCTCCCCAGCCCTCCCTCTGGCATCTGCACATTTTTCTTTGCTCATCCTCTCCTTCCTTCTGGCCCCAGGCAGATGAGGCCGGCCAAGAGGACCTGCTGGCACATAGCGGCAGCAGAAGCAAACAGAGGACCCTTACGAAAGCAGATATACAGTGAGGTGGCATTCCAATGAAACAGGCCAGCCATGTGACGAGTAGCCAGGAGGGGTGTGGGGACATGGGGAGAGCATCACTTTGGAGAGCTACAAACATCACAGAGCTGTTACTGAGTCCTGAAATGTCTGTCCAGTCTTTCAGGAACATGGTATTTATTCTGCTGCTAGGTCTCCAGAGAGCTCCTTGCCCACCCCACTCCTTTTGCGTTGGGCAAAAGGGGGAAAGAGGCAGAGGTACAAGGAGACAGTCTTCCTCAAAGAAGAGAGAAGGGTTACAGAGACTGCAGTACAATCCAGCCCTCTGGAGAAACAGGCCATGGTGGTTCAAATTCCAGGAAGGCCCTCATCAGGGTCTTATAAGACCGCAGGGCAGGAAACTAACTCTTGTCTTGGCTGATAAGGCATCCCAGAGGTCCGTGTTCTCAGCCACTCCAGTTAGGAAGCAGGGTGAAACCAGAAGTACCCCTCTTAATGTGGCTCCTGCCTTTGGCCTGTATTTGTCCAGCTGCTTGGTCACATCCAGCCCTGTTAGCAGGGATGCCCCTTAGAATCCAAGTAAAGAAAAGTGGCAAGAAGGTGCTCACTCCTGCCTTCTAGAACTTCTTCCAAGGCTCGATTCTGACTTCCCAGAGGGGTGGATGACACCACGACTTGGTCATCAGTATCCTTACCTCCTACTTATTATTAACAGACTGCCCCAAATCGATCTGATTTGAAATCCTATCCTGGCTTCAGTGGGCTGTTGATCCTTGGAGACTCTGCACCACCCTCCTCTGTCTTCCAGTGGAGGAATGTATTTGGCAGGCCATCACCCAACCCCCATTCTGACTTTGCAAGCCCCCAGGGAGAACAGCCTGAAGCTCTCTGAGATGCTTCTGCTCTCCAACCAGGGCCGATTCCTCTCTTGCGTGCTGTCCTTTCCATCCAAGTGGTGAAGCTGTCAAAATAGCATCTAATGGAGTAAACAGGGCCTTCCCATCTCCCCTATTTCCTGTGGTTAACAGCGGGAGCATTGATGGGAGTATTGCGATGAATGATTCCACACTTTAATCTCCAAGCATCATTATCTCAGGTGTCCTCTCAAGAGTCTTCTCTGCAATTTTCCTCTGAACCAGCTTCTGTTATTACATCTCTGCTCAGCAGCATTAATCCCTTCAATATCTACAGGGAGATATTCAGTTAATTCTTCCCAGAAACAGATTTTTTTTTAAGTTCTCTTCCTAATTTTAAAGAGAACTGCAGACAATTGTCATGTCACTGCCCCCATTTCCTAAGTTCATCGGGAAACTAATCCTCTCCAAAGCTGCTTGCTTTCACTTAATGTTCCGAGGGAAGGTGACATTGTCAGCCATCATTCTAGTGCAAAAGAGGAGCCAGGATACAAGGGGGGGAAATCAGGAAAGGATCCCAGCTGACATCCAGATCATGTTAGTTCAGAGCCAAGATACAGCTTACGGGCATGAGTGTCATTTCAGCTGGCGGGAAAACATGACATGGAGCTCATTCCATGGCAGAGACCCTGTACATGTACACTGACAAATGTTCATGTGTGGATATGTGTGAGCCCTTTGCTACTGCAGTGGCACCATTCGATTTCCAACCTTTGACATTGAATCAGCAGCTTCAGCTATCTGTCATCAGAGGAAAGAGAAAATACAAGATATATATATATATAGATATATATAGATATAGATATATCACTGTGCCTTAATCCTTAAGCTGCTAGGTCATTTCTAAGACTCTCATCCCCGAAAACATGCTACAACAGTTTTGTGAAAAGTCCAGATTTAAAACTGCCGACTCACTGATGTGTAGAGCACAGAGCCTGCCTGTCCCACTACTTTCTCATCAAACAGCGTAAGGAAGAAGTCGTGGTTCCTTTCCTCCTTAGTGTGGTGGCTAAGCATCAGGCTGCCATCTGCACGGTCTGCCGTTCAAACCACCAGCCCCTCTGTGGGTGGGAGGTGGGGCTTTCTGCTCCCATCTCCGTAGGTTCGATGTAGACCATGTGAGACTTGAAACCCTTACCGTCCAGGAAACTCATAGGGGCAATTCTCCCTTGCTCTTGGAGGGTCACTGTGAGTCAGTATTGGCTCAATGGCGGTGAAGTTGGTGGGATTTGGCTTCTCCTCAACCCTGGAGCTCCTCCATTTAAGCACCTTGACGTGTACAGACAACATGGACCTCTGTCACCACTGTCTGGGTTTTGTCTTGTACACATCCTTCTAAGTTGGAAGAAGCAGAAGGATTTTATTTCAAGAACTTTCCCACAGCCCATTGCATAGAATGAAGACGCGTAATCTAACTGCAGTGCCTCCGTGCACTTGATCCCTGGCCTACAGAGGAAGGGCTCTCATGACTCAGGGTTTGGGTGTGGGTTTTCCATTGGTATGATTTATTATGCCATCATTCCATTTTTTAATTTCCTGTCAGTCTGGTTGGTGTGCTAACTGCATGCTTTCGCTGTTGTCCTTGTCAAATGATTCTCTAACTTCCTTTGGAAAGCACTAATGAATAAGTGCTATTTCTCTTCTCTATTGTTGGGTTTTTTGTAAAGTTGCTCAAATGCTCTCAGGTATGGCGGCTCTGAATGGAGGACTTGGCGCCACAGGCTTGACGAATGGCACGGCTGGTACCATGGACGCCCTCACCCAGGCCTACTCAGGAATTCAGCAGTACGCAGCTGCAGCACTGCCCACGCTGTATAGCCAGAGCTTGCTGCAGCAGCAGAGCGCGGCAGGCAGCCAGAAAGAAGGTACGTGCCTACCTCCACTCCAAGGCCAGGCCCACTGGGGCCAGCCCAGTGGACAACCACCTCCTCGCTAGAACATTCCAAGAAACAGAGTCAGCTTGGGGATGGACACCAGTGGCTTATCTCCGTGCTATTCCCGTTTTGTGTTTTTCTAAACATTTGTCAGGCCCATGCCATTCATTTCAGTCTGGCATTCAGACTTACAGCTTTCTTTCACAGCAGAAAGTCTGACAGTGATCTTTCAGCATGTGATTTAAGTTTTCCATCCATCTCTTAGACGGACGCCAACACAGTGCGTGTTCATTCACACGCCATTCGGCCTTCGTTTCTGCCAGCAACAAAGCTGCCAGGAACCCTTCTTGCCAGACCCATGGGGGCTAGCTCCTCCTGACCTCCACACCCCAGAAACAGAACCCCTCCTCTGTCTTCTGTGAGTGCACCATTGCCCTGCTCCAATGGGGTCCCCTACCCTGTGAGTCTGTGGGTGTCGCTGAATAGGCCCGGGTTTTGAGCTTGGTGATAAGACCTCCTCTTCGTATTGACTTGTTCTTTGTCTGGGGTAGGGGGAGGGTCTTCTGGGAAAACAAATAAATGATTGAGTACCTTGCTTCTCTGCCAATAAAGCAAAATAAACTTGAGGAAGTTACTGCTCAGAATAAATGGAGGCTAATTGTAGAAGGAAAGCTAATTGTAACAAGCTACTCCGCATAAGCTTTTCTCCTTTTCTCTCTTCTTTTTCGGTTTCTTCCTCTTTCACTGAAGTTGCTTAGGAACCCCATCAGTAGCATGCCTTTGAGTCTGTGTCTGACTCGTTGAGAACAGCAGTGGGCCAGAGTTAGGCCCGAGGAGCGCAGTAACCGAATTTCTTGAAAGTGCTTTCCCTTCACCCCACAGTCCCAAACCCTGTCTGCTTGGATCGCTTCACCACGATGTTCTGTAGTAAATGGAACAATTTCACTTTATGCAGTTGTACCTTTTCTGGGGGACACAACCTAAAGGGTACCTCTGTGGGGGAGGGGGGGGAAGGAAAGGAAATTTTGTTTCTGTTTAGAAATATGTATCAGTATGATTGAAAAGGAAAGCTCTGTGAGCATCTTCGTTTATTTTGTCATCATTTCTACTTTCTCTTTACTCCGAGCTGTGATTGTCATCGTGAGTTTTTACAAACATGCACAACTGTTCAGAAAGTTGTGTCTCACCAGGCATGCGAGGAAGCACCACACGTCTTCCTGAGTATGAAAACCAAAAACCAACCCTGTATTTAGTCCTGCTGGTCCTGCTTTCAGTACCACCCTGCTACACATGGACAGAGGGGGGGGAATGGTAAAATGATGTCCTCCTCAGGTGGAGTCCACACCACCCATCTCAGAGTGTCCTTTCTCCATCATCTCATTGGCCCCCACAGCCACTCTGAAGCCAAAGCTTGGAGACATATCAGTCACCAGCACACACATTTTTCCCAATTGTTCCCCACAGCGCTGCCCTAAACTCTCTCTGACCTAAATTAAATCTGAGACATTGAGTGTTTGTGCACACTTCCCCCCAGGAACCACCATGGAATATTTCCAAATATCCATTGCCTGCTCAGATTATTCACATTTAGATATGTGGGTGCTTGTAGGGTGGTTAGGGGATTTTAATGGGGTGGGTTTTTGGGGGGGAGGATGTTGTTCAGTTTTTATGTTTAATGATTCCCCAACTTTTCCATAGCCCCTCCTGATCCTGATCACCCTCATTAGGCGTGCTCAAGAAATGTGATCCTTTTTAATATTAGCTGAAGTAAAATGTCACTTAAAAGAAAAATGGTGGGCTGAGCCCCAGTAGCGTAAGTGGTTGAGTATGGCCTGTGGGCTTGGCAGTTCAAATCCAGCAGCGGCTCTCAGAAGCAGCACTGGGTAGCACCCATGACCACCAGAGGCAGTGATGCCCAAAACACAAAAACAAAAAGGAAAATGACACTGACCCTGGTCCACCATGCTTCGGCATCCCGCTGCCTGCTTGAGGCCCTGAGGTGAGGAGACGTGGTGATCTGCTCTTGTGAAGGTGGCCGCCTGGAACCCGATGGGGCAGCTGTCCTGCGCCACGCAGAGTCACTGTGTCTCCGAGCCGACGCCACGACACATCACATGGCGTGTGGGATATTCGGAGGGGGGCTATTCCATAGTGGATTTTAGTATAAAGTGTCTTTCTACACTGTCTGCCCAGTGCTGCTGCTTCTCTTTTTAGGGAAGAGGGTTGAACGTTCACTCGATAGAGATTTAAGGCATGCACTCTGGATTCCCGCTTTCCTCAAAAGCAAATGAGTGAATCTGGTTGTAGAAGGCCTGAACCATACCCTCCCCAGCGAAGTCTTATCCCGGGGATGGTTTCCGTAACAACCCAAACCCAGGAGGTCTGGCCACCAGGAGAGTTCTTGCCACTCGATAGCCTGTCACGCTTCACCCTCTGCCTTGATTTTTCTTTGCAAGAGGCAAGACTCCCCACCCACCACCACCCTGACATACACAGGTAATGAGAGCTGTCCAGGATGTGCTAGAGCAGACACCCTTCAAGAAATATGAAACGTCAGCACGCCACCAGCAGGGACCACTAGTACCGCAAGTCATAGACTGATACTCGAAGATATCTGTTTGCTCCTTAAGGAAGGGAAGAGTACATACGTAGAAATACTGAGAACCAACTGGTTGGGGTTTTCACCCTTGAACTCTATGGCTCCAGTAGTGTTAAAGGCCATTCAAGGGAGTTCTCCTTTAGTTCTCATATTAGGATCAAGATTGAGGGGGCTGCTGATATCCATCTGTTTCTTGGTGATTGGAAAATGGGGAGGGAGGTTTTCAGAAGGAGATCCTGTGAGCACTCTGCCATGGGAGAAATGGTGGATGAAAACAGGAATCTCCCTTGGACCTGCTGGCTGTCTCTGTAAGTTCTTGGTCCTCTCCCTGCCCAGGATGGTCCAAAGAAAAGCATTCTAGAAAGCAAAGTTTACCCAAGTGTAGCCAATAATCTCTGTCTTAGGTCATTAAAATTGCATTTTCGCCCCGGACTTCAAGAGATAAGATGTGCCTCACATTTCAAAGTGGGTCTCATTAATCCTCATTTGTGCCGTTGTATTTTTTTTTTATTTAGAAGGGACATTAAATCTGGAATGGTACCAGACTTGACCTATATGCCTAATGCAAAGGATGTGGGTGGCCTGGTAACATTCAGAAAGGTAGTGTCAGAGTTTTTCCATATGTTCATAGTAGGTTTAGGTTTGGGTTTGTTTTTTAAGAGAGAGTTGTTGGTTTTCTTTTCAATAAAAAAAAAAACAGGAAATATTGGGGGACTTGATAAGCCTGCTATATTGAGTCCCTATATATCAGTGTTCTCCACCTTCCTAACGCTGCAACCCTGTCACCCAGCTCCTTGTGTGGTGGGAACCCCCAACCATAAAATTGTTTTCATTGCTACTTCATCACTGTCATTTTGCTACTGTTATGAATCGGGCGACACCTGTGAAAGGGTCATTTGACCCCCAAAGGGGTCACAACCCCCTGGTCAAGAACCAGTGCTTTAAATGTAGCCCCTCCCTTGCACAGAATGTCCCTTAATCCAGGGAGACCATGAGGAGTATGGACAACAAACAACTAAATAAGGATGCCACACTCCCTCTGTATGACATCAGAAGCTTGTTTCCAGAAGCCACCCTTGTGCAAAAAATTCCCACTTCCTACTTCCACTACAACATTGTTTTTCTTTTATGGTGGCAAGAAATGTGGTGACCTTTTATACAAGAGACTCTGTTTCATTTCACAAATCAAATTCTACCCACATTTTCCCCCCTCTGGTCCATGTACACAGATTGCAACCCCGCCTCAGCCCTGCAGCTGCCTGCGGCACCCCTGGCATCCTGTTGTCAAGGGGCCTATTGTAACCCCAGGTTCCTCACTGTGAATGCCAGGCAAGGTGCTATCAACCAGCTGAGAAGTCCCTTCACACTGTCCTGAATGTCCTTCACTCCCAGACACCATGCCAGGCCAAGAGCTGGGTCTGCCCTTGCTCTCCATCCAGTTCTGAGGTCTCCCCAACCAGGAAGGTCTGACCAGGTCCAGAACAGCGACAAAGCATCTGTCCCCATGCCACACGCCCTTTGACCTAGGACACATTCTGGTGTGTCGCACAAGGGGCCTTCAAAAAGTCTGCTGGAAAATGGAGTTAAAAGGTGATGGCGTTTTCCCATGAACTTCTTAAAGCCCTCTTGTAGCCCAGCAGAGGCTTTTCCCCCATCGGTTCCTCTTCCTTCTTGCCACCCAAGGCTACCTCTCAGGTCACTCCTGGGCAGGTGGGGAGAGTTGAGGAAATGAAATGAGAGGCACCCAGGAGACAGCATACCTTTCCAGCTAGCCTAGCTAAGTTTGTCTGCCTTCTTTCCTGGCTTCTTGGATGTTCCAGAAAGCACTGGGTGAGAGTGCAGAGCTTGGCACACCGTATTTCTTCTTGGACAGCCATTCACAACCAGGGTATCCACTTCCAAGCCCAATTCCCAGCAGCATCCTTCCTAGCACAAGGGTGAAGCTGCAGCTAAATTCCTCCCCACACCCAGGCCTCGACTTGTCGGCCAGTAATTTCTGATAAAGAGGAGTGTTAGGACTGTGTGGTAAGAGGTTCGACAAATCAAAACTGGCTGGATAATTAGGTAAATGATTGAGAAGCCTAAGCCACATCATGACTATAACTGTTATTCTAAACGCCGCCATTTGTTCAGAAAGCGCAGGACACTCTTTTGCATCCTACAGAAGACAGTCTTCCAGGAAAGGAGGCATCTTTGGGCCCCCATGAGTTTTCCTGCCCCTGAAGGTCAGAGATGTGCACTCATGCACTGTCAACCCATGTGACCCTCGCGAGAGTGCCTGTGGGAAGGAAGCCTTTCTAACCAGTGTCGCTGTGGAAATCAGGAAAAGATCGAAAGATAATTCCTTTCCCACAAGTCACCGCTTTCCTACAACCACTTGACATTTATCTGTCTGTTTTGTTGTGCACTTTGTGTACACAGGAAAGTCAAGTACTTAGCTTATCCATTATTGCCGCAGACATTGTTAAGAAGGGATTTTCAGAACTTAAGACACAAGGGTTACCTTGTTCTGACTTGTGTTCCTCTTCTTTTTCTTCCCTTTAGGTCCAGAGGGGGCAAACCTCTTTATTTACCACCTTCCACAGGAGTTTGGAGACCAGGACATCCTGCAGATGTTCATGCCTTTTGGAAATGTTATCTCAGCTAAAGTCTTCATTGACAAACAGACCAATCTGAGCAAGTGCTTTGGTATGCGAAACAAGAACAAGTTGGATTATTCTAGTGGGTTCTCAAGTCAGGAGTCACAAGTGGGGAAAGGACACAGCCAATATCTTAGACATCAGAATAGGGCCTGGGGTGGCAGTTTTCAGTTTACCGGATGCCCAAGCAGATGGGGGCAGAGGTTTTTAATGAACAAAGGAAGAAGGATTGTAAAAGGAAAGACTTGACCAATTAAGCGAAATGGCCCAGAGATTAGGTAATGTCTATTCGATATTCGATCGTGTACTATTAAAGTATACTGCAGGTAGTGAAAATCTTTCATTAGAGTGTGAAGGCAGTTTCTTTAAACTCTATAGGATAGTACCAACAGACTCTCCTGACACAGAATCCTAATGGAATGACTTTTCAGCTAATTCCTTACCGTGCCAGGTGGAAGAAGACTCGGACAGTGTGGTTCAGCCAGTCTCTTTCTTTAAACAAGGAATGGAAAAGTGGTATAGCTGCACCTGCTCAAAAGAGACCAGGAGAAGCCAGGAAGTCCCATCGAGTTCTGGCTCTCACAGGTTTCTCTGGACATTCACATCAGAGGAGTGGGGTCCACCTGCTGGCCTGAGGGAGCCCACATTCACCCAGATGGACCCCAGATGATGAGGGGATTGAAGAGCCAGTTGTGGGAACAATCAGAGAGGCAGGGCTGCATGAGGGCACCCAGTACATCTTAACTGGTGTGTGCAGATAAGATCTGCACACAGAGCCCAGGGCCCCCGGGCACACATCACCCTCCCATTTTCCCTGCAGCTGCTGGAATACTGTATCCCAAGGCCTGGTTTGTGCCCTGAGTACAGAAAGCTCCCTTCCTGCACTCATTTTACAACAGGAGGGTAACATTCTTTAAATCTATTCTTTGTTATATTGGGGGCAGACCTTTTAGCGTAACGGTCTTTGAAATCCACGGGAGCAGTTCTACTGTGTCCTGTCAGATCACTATGAGTCCAAAGTGACTCGGAGGCAGTACCTTTGAGTTCTACTCGGGCCCATGGCATTTCTATGCATCAGAATTGACTCGCTGGCAGTGGTGTACTTAGTTTGGAGTTTTGTGGGATTTTTTTTTGGGGGGGGGGGGCAAATTATTCCAGAAGCTAGAGTGCTCCGAGTGTAAAATACTTTCTGAAGCACCACACCTCAGTTTTCTTCATTCCTGCATCTTCCTAATCCATGTGGATAGGTGGTCGTAGCAGTAGTATAAACAAAACAAGGTTAGCTCAAATAGCGGTGGACCAGAGTACAGTCAAATCTGGGCGCAAAAAGGCAAGAAAGCACCCACGATACAGAGGTACTTCTCAGAAAACCAAAAACAAGTCACGGATAAGTGGTCCAGCAACTTCATCACTGTTTCTTGTGACTTGTTTCTAACGCCTGTGTTGTCACCAGGAAGTGTGAAGCCTCTGCCAGGAAGGGAGTTCATGTGCCAATCATTTCAAGTCGCTGTTTTTACTTCGCTGAAAGGCTGTCAGCCCAAACCCATTACTCTCTTGTTGCTGTGGCAACTTTACGGAGTCCTTCCTAATGGTTCCTAAGAGAGTGGGATGGAAATTAAACTGCTCCATAGTGTGTGTGTGTGTGTGTACACTAACCTTTGGGGAGGAAGGTTTCCCTGCACAAGGTTGTTAGCCAGACATTGCTATTTCTCGTAGCTACCCAGAGTCTGGGATTTATCTGGAGACTGTGCCTCTTGAGTTGATTTTGAGAAAATAGTTACTGCCTTGAAAAAGGATTAATCAGCCCACGGACTCCTTAACCGATGCGTTTGCAAAAATGCAAGTTCTCACTGTGAGTTTATCAGCAGCCAGTACCCAGGTTTCTGAGTGAGTCTGCAGCCTCGTTCCTCGGACCCCCAGCTTGGCCAGCTAGAAGGTCTTTCATGGCCTTCTCCCCCTGTTCCATGTCCATCCTCTACTTACCATACTACTTCCAGCCAAAGACCCAGAGGGAAAGGAGGAAATAAAATCAAAGCCACACTCTTGGGCTTGGGACCACATGGATTGGGAAGCTGATTCAATGTGAATTTGAACAGCCTTTTTGCAAAAAACGAGCCTCTGAGCAGCTCTCCTGCCTTAAACGTATCTATGCCCCTTTCTGTCTGCAGAAAGCACATTCCTGAACCATTCTCATCCTCCTCTGCTTTGTAAAGGCATTCTCTCTGCAGCATTCAACTTTAATAGTCGAAAAGATGTGAGAAGTTTAGGACATTCTGAACAGCTGATGTTCAGAACTGAAGTTAATATGCTAACTTCCTTTCAGCACCAAAAATCGTACAGGAAATGTACGAGCTCAATGCCTTGGCATCAGCATTCTCCAAAGCATTGCTATATTATGCTGCCAACCTTCCTGTCCCATACCCCACCCCCACCCCGAACTGAGTTTGAGAGTCTAACTTTTCCCAGACGGACTTGGTCCTCCGTAATGCCAAGTTAGCCACCAGCTGGCTGCTTCGCTCACTCACAGTGTGCATTTCCACACCTGCCCCATCTGGTCATGGGAGGCATACACTCAACTTGGAGGTGAACTGAGACCAAGAGATTGCCACCTTGTGCAGTCATGCCCTGCCAACTGCCCCACAAAGCCCTGGTCTCCCTCCTCTGACCCTCTATCTCCTCTCTCTCTCTCCCCACCCTCCCCATTTGTGTCTTGCAGGTTTCGTTAGCTATGACAATCCTGTCTCCGCACAAGCTGCTATCCAGGCGATGAATGGCTTTCAGATTGGCATGAAGCGCTTGAAGGTCCAGCTGAAGCGCTCCAAAAATGACAGCAAACCTTACTGATCTTAACCCCCGAGGCTCCCTGCTCTTACTTTAGCTTTCGTAGGGTAAGTCCCCCAGGCCGCCTGTCCTCAGCAGGGAAGGCACAGGAGGACCACACTTGGCCAACCTTTACCAAGAGAGACGGTGATTTTTACAAGAAGGCCTCCATCTCTCCCCCCTCCCCCCAATTCCTTCCACCCTGTTTGCCATAATTAAAACTTGGGCTACCTTGTTTTTATCAAGTAAATTCCTCCTCCAGTTGTGCTATTGTATTCTCCTCTGTTTTGCGATTTGAATCTCCTTTTATCTTTTCTTGTTTATTTCATTTTGGGTTGTTTTGGTTGTGTTTTTTTTTTTTTTTTTTTTTTTTTTTTTTGTATTCGTTGTGGTTGTTTTGTGTTCTTTTTTTAATTTTTGCTCCGTTTTCTACAAGAAAATTTCCACAAATAAAATGACATCTCGAGAATCGAAAAGGCAAACAAAGGCTAATGTGCAATGTTAACGCTGAAACCACTGGTGCCCTGCACTCACTGTCTGGGCTGCACCCGGAGCAGGGCACCAGCTGGTGAGAGGTTCCGCAGGCGGTGGCCTAGGGAGCATGGAGCAGAAGGAGCACACGCAAAACCGACAGACAGAGCGCCCTTCCCGACAGTGCTTGTTCCCACCCAGGTGGATGCTTAGCTTAGGGTTCAGAGACACGTGCCATTTACTGGTCAGCTTACTACACTGGTTGTCTATTCTGTTGTTGTTTTATTTTTGTTATTAGAAGGGATTCATGTAAAAAACAATAATAAAAATAAAAAAGATTTAGAGATCTGTTTCTTAAAGCTACAGGGTTTAAAAATAAAATTAAAAACACGAGTGAAAATACTTGATGTTTCTTGAAAGATAAATTTAATAATAATAAATAATACATAAATAAAAAAGAAAGCCACAGGCCTGTAAATTTTATTTGTAAAAAAAGCATTTCTATTTTTATACAAAATTTTTACTGCCTCAGAAATAATGGAAGTTATTTATTGCCTATTGTTAACTTATTGGGTACTAAAGAACAGTTCTCTGTGCTAGCTAGATCCTTTTGAAGTAGTCTCTAGAGGAATTGTTCGAGGATGGGCTTTTTTTCACCGTTGCACCCTAGACCTAAAGTTCATGCTTGATCCCCTGTTGTTGTTTGTACCTGTCTGGTTATTTTGTTCATAACTTCCATGATCTAGTTTAAAGTTCGGTCGTCTGACTTTCCCCATATGTTGCATTCGTTGAAACTGGATCCTGTCCCGTTCCTCACCCCAGAGCACCCTGAATCCATCCCCTCTTGTTCTAGCTGGATGGATTCTCGTGGGGAGTCCTTGTGCTGTGGATAAAGGTTGTAAGAAATGCAAATTTATGTGAATGGCTCGTAGACTCCCTAATGACCTCAGATTTGCGTTAGTTTTCCTTCTGCACCCTTAAAAGTGATTATGTTGCTGCTGCATAGATTCTGTGTAACTTTTTACTCTTCCTTGTTTTTTCCCTAGACATCTTCATGCCCGTTAGTTCATCGTTTGCCTAGCATGTCCCTGTGGCGTCTCAAACAAACAGTTTCATCGTCCCGTCATTGTTTCTGATGTCTTTCTGACCTCACATCATATTTGGTTCTCCTACTGACCTTTGATCTAGTTTGACCTTTGAAATTTGCATGTGACCTCATCTAGCTATGAATTCTGGGAAGTCAATGTGAAACACATTGCTGCATTCATGCAAGACTGAAATTTATTATTAGAAAAAACTAACTATAGAAAAAAAAACCTGTGGCAAAAATGTTGCGTTCTTTTTTGTTTGTTTGTTTTCTTCCTTTCTTTTTCTCTTTCTTTTCTGTTTTCCTTTCCTTTTCATAAAACAGACTTGAAAGTATTATACAGGGATTGGCATTCTTCCCGGTCACTGGTAACAATAGCAATATGTGTCCAGGGACACAGAATGTTGGTTTCTAACAGACTACTTCCAAAAACAGTTTGAGAAAAAAGAAAAAAAAAACTGTCTGATTTTAAGTCTCTAGAGGTCTGTAATAGTTTTTACATTTTTCAGGCAGTGTAAAGTTTTTTGATAAGGCCATTTTAGGTGGCTCACTTTCTCATTAAGATATATATATAGAACCACTTTTTGTAGATTAGTATAAGAAAATATTTACCCTGTTTTGGGGCAAATGCTACCTATTTGTGTCACCTTTTGCTGAACTGACTCACAGTTAGACAATCCATGGTTTAATGCACATGAAATTACCTATATTTTATACTGTTTCGATGTACAGGAGAAAGGCTACTGTGTTACGTTGGTGCTTCTGTGAATTAAGTTGTGGTTTCATCATGAGTCTTATGGTCTTAATGTTCTTTGTTGATAAGACGAGTTTAGAATTGGTTTACTAAAAACAAAAAAGAATTTCAAAAAAAAAAAGTTGTTTGCTTAAAAAAAAAATTTCATGTGAGGGTGGGGGAAAACAAAAAACAAAAACCTATTCCAGAATAAGTTTTGTGTTGGCTTGTGAAGCATTGATGTCATTTTTTTTAATTATTGTGGACTATTTAGATGTGTTTGTGTTCAGCAAAATGTGATCTGTTTTTGTTTTTCTTCTAAAGAAAAAAAAAAGTGAAAATATATAGTGCCAAATTCCAAAGGTACTTTCCTTCCTAGAGCTTCAGTGTGTTTCTTGTGAGAAGTAATTTGATAACATGGGTATTTTATTATGTGTTTTGTATAAATCCCTAATATTTAAAAAACAAAAACAACAAAAACAACAAAAAAAAAGAGGTTAAAAAGTTTGTTAACTTGCTATCCTGTGGTCTTGTTGCCTGAAATTGTTATTGTTTGTTATTTCTCTATGATGTTTTTTGTAAGACATTGTATAAGTGCCCATGTCTCACTTTTTTAACCACTCTGCACATCAATGCTGTGAAGGCAACCTCACAATGTATTTTCTTCATCATTTATGGGAACCTCTAAGGTGAGAAAGTTTTGAACTTTTAACCCTTTCTACCCAGAATTCTCTGGGATGTTGACAACGTTTTTATATTGTCGCCATTTTAGTTTCTCCATGTCTTCTCCTTCTCTTTGGGTTGTTTTTACAACTTTTTTTTTTTTTTTTTTTTTTTTGGTCCTAAGAACTTGATTGAGATCCGAAAGAAGAATCTTCCTAGGACAATTCTGAAGGGAGGAAAATGTAACAGACTCCAGATTTTTTTCCTCTAACCTCCCTTTTTCTTTTTTCTTTTTTTTTTTTAAAGACTTCTTATTAATGTGCTGCTGGAATTCCTTCTTCAGTTTGAATGAGAACCTGTTTACTGGGTGTGCCCTCTGAGGGGCAGAGTGGGTTGATTCAGTACCTGAATCAATCTTTAAAAAATAGTTTGCTTTGGAGATCAGGTTCCGTGGTATGCTCTAGTTTAGAACATTTTCATAATACCTTGCAGGGAAACCGCTCTGTGGTGATGGTGGGCTTTTGCAGGCTTTTGTTTTGTTTCTTGAATATTCCTAAATGTTTCTCTAGCTGGCCATGTGCTGGAAATTCTCAGACCCCACCAGATCTTTCCCCAGCCTTTTGTCCCTGTCTGGGATTGAACGCATCTCGGAGGGCGTGAGCACCTCAGTCAAACTCAGTTTGTCATCACAGCCATCGGACAGAGGACCTCGCACGGGTCTCTGCGGCCCCTTTTTGAAGTGCCGTACTTCCCTGGCCTTGACTTCCCTGAGGACAAGCCCAACCATCATTCCTGCAGCCCCAGTAAAAATGCCAGCCGTCCTGAGAGCAGGTCACCGGCAGCTTGGCAGCTTCCCTGTCTCTAACACAGTGCAGAAATGGGGGGCACCCTTTCCTTCTCCCTTCTGCACCTCACCACCGTGGATCATCCCATGTGGGGGTGGTGGGGGGTGGTGATAGCCCTGGGATGTAAAGGACTAGCCTCTAATGATGCAAAAAAAAAAAAGACGTTTCCTTCTTATAGCACATGCACTTATAACGAAATGATTTGTATTATCCTCACACGTGTTTACTACTGCCGGGGCCTTCCTTGATCCTTTGAGGGCTATTTTGTACTTCCTGCAGCAATCAGCTTAACAGCAAAAGTTAGCACACGGGTTTCTGTCATCCGTACCATGTATATGTATGAAGGTGTGTAGGCACATACAGAGAAACACAAGAGCACACCATTCAGATTTCTTAGATTTTCGTCACCTATAGATTGCATAAATCTCAACAACAAATCTTTCTCTCCCCCCACCCCCTAATTTTTTCACTCAAGTCAATGGTCCTCTTTTCCTCTTACCTCCCTGCAGCTCCCAGAGGAAACTGTGCCGTCAGGAAGAGGCTCATTTTGAACAGGGTGTGGCTTTTTCTTCACGCAGCCCAGACCCTAACATTTAGGGAAGAAAGTCCAAGCTTTTTTTTTTTTTTCTGACATGCTTCACTGTCAAAGAGATAGCACTCCTCAGAGACAATTGTCCTTGTATTTGCTTTTTCTTTCAATATTCAAAGGGGAGGGGGAAGAAAAAAAGCTGCCAGGGTGCAAAAGGCCTGTGCCAGAAGGAGAAAAAACACCCAACCCAACCACACAGGAAAATTTCTGTCCTCTTTTTTTTTTTTTTCGTTTTTTTTTTTAAACCAAGTGTCGCAGACAGTCATTTCTGAAGCTAGCTTCAGAGACTTGTGAGAACGTGGCAGGACTCAAAGGAGTGACAAGTTCATCTTTCTTTCACCATAGGGGTTAGACTTCTTTGGCTTGTGCTACCCAGAATCATTTTACCGTTTCTGTTTTTATGATCTTAAGTGCTAATTAACAAGAAGAAATAAACTTAAAAAAAAAAAAAACCTGTAGTTTCATTACCTTTTTGAATAATGTCCTACAAAAAAAATGTATTTGTGTTTTTTTGTGCTGTGAGAATTGTTGTTTGTAGATTAATGATACCATTTTGTTTAGAGATACAAATAGTTTTTAAATATTGTCTGAGAAAAGCCAAAGTTAATGCAATCTAGTGGAAAACTGTAAGACCATTTGAGTATTGTTTGTTTTATTGATGCATTTGGATTTTGTTGTTTGATGGAATTTGAGCCAAAAACAAAACACACACACACAAACACACAAAATCAACAACAACAAAAAAACACACGCAGGCTTCCCTATTTCTACAACTGATTGTACTTACACATTTTGTACCAGTGGAACTTTTTATACTGGAGATTTAAAAAAAAAATGGAAATTTTTGTGGCTTACACTTGTGGGCCCCCTGACAATGACTGATTTCAAGTTTGATTTCGGGTTGATAGAAAGAAAGTTGCTTTTCTTTTGAGAATTAAAAACTTTGGCTTGATTTCTTTTTTTCCCTTTGCTTATATCTAGCATTAGAATTTTGTCTTAAAATTACAGCGGTAAGTTTCGCTTTCTATTCTGTATCAATAAGGTAATTAGATTTAGAAGTACTCAGTCACTTTAAGTGGATAAATGTATTAGTTAAAACTTTTAGGGGTTTGCTTTTTTGCTGTTTAGATCAAAAGTTTTTTCTGATTCTTCTGTCTTCATTGTGAAACATAACCGTGTAGTTGAAACAGTCAGACTTATTTTTGTAACGTATGTTATTGTGTGATGCAGTTTTTTGCTTCTGTCTCCAATATTAAACCATTTTCCTAATACTTGTTTCTCTCTCTGCGTGTTGTGTTGTTGGGTCATTTCTATGTTGGTAATACATCTACACACCTCACTGTTTGACGTATCTGTTTTTTTTCTCTATGTTGTGTAAAAAGATACAGTCGATTCCACCTAAGTGAATATCTGATGGGGGGGAGGGGGCACCCCAGCCACCATTGATTTACACACCACAGCCCATTGTCACCCCCACTTACACGACCTGTGCGTTTCCCTAGAGTTTGCTCAAATCACTGCCTCCTGAGTTGGACTTGCCAAGACCTGGGAAGGGCCTTTGACACTCCGTCCGCATTAATTTACCCTTCTCTTCCTCTCCCTCGCCCCCGCCCTGTTCTCCTCCTGCGTTTGCATCTGCCATTCTTAACACAGAAGAGCCCGCTGCACCATGGGGGTTCAGAGCAGCACTGACCCCGGGTGCCCTCTAATGCCTCATGGGTCCCAGGACAGGTGGCCATTGTCCGGCTCTTCTTAGGATCGAATCACTTGAGAGGGGAGACAGAATGAATGGACCCGGTGGAAGGTAGATGTGGATATGGTGATGTCCAGTGTGTGGCCATCGGCCAGGAGCTCTGTGTAGAAAGGGGATTGCAGTTTGGTGTTATTTTTTTTTTTTTGAGCTAATTGGATCCAGGAGCAGCTTCAATTTTTTTTAACGAATGGAAGGGAAGTACTTCCAAGTGTATAAATGGAAACTCCACTCAGTCTGCTGGAGGGAGGAGGTGAGGGTGGGGGTGAAGTTTCTCGTGTTTAAGTCTGACACAGTATATGGTCCATTTCCAAAGGAAAACCAAAACTGCCCCCCGTGCAGTCACACACGCCCCCCCTGGCTGAACCAATGTGGAAGAAAAAGCTCAACCGTCACCCCAACCCTAGTGATCCAAAAGAGGAAGGGAGGGGGGCCCTTCCCAACATGCCTTCCAAAACTTCCGCCATAGGCCCTCCTCCCTGTTCTGCCCGCCTCTTCTGCTCAGGAATCGGACTGCTCTCAAAGTGCTCTTACAAGATCCCATCTGTGTCGGCCCCTGTCTTCTCTCTTCAAGCGCACTCTGACTCAGGGCCCTGGCCCCTGGCAGCCTTCCTCGGGATGCCCCTGAGACCCTCCCTGTAGGTGCTCAGGCCCTTTCTGCTGGGGGTTCCCCAGCCCCCCAGGCCTAGGGGGTTGTGACCAGAGGAGCTGGGTGAGCTGGAGGAAGGGACGCCCCTTCCTCACAGGGTGGGCTCTCAGGGCAGTGCCACGCTCCAGCTCCAGGCCTGCACTGCCAGGAGCCGCGGCCCTGACGGCCGTGGGCTTCCAATCTCCGCCTTCCGCAGTCGGCCTCGGAAACCTCGCTGCTTGAGTGAGTGGGGGCAAGAGGGCAAAGGGACATGAAGTCTTTCTTTGCTCTCACTCTTCCCCCCCCCCCTCTATCCAAATGGGATTATGAATGTGAGCGGGAATGAAAGAGAGGGGGTGTTCTGTTCCTGGCAAGATGCAAGTGTTTTTGCTTCCCTACACAGATACACACACCCCCTGTCTGGCACAGGACAACATGGCTTGTGCCAAGTTAAAGAAGGGAAAGACAGAGCCAGTTTGTGTTGCCTCGGCAACAACAAAACTCCAAAGAAGGGGACGACAAAGCGAGTTCTCTCAAGCACTTAGGACTGTGGTGACGCGGGTCCCTGGCTAGATTTCCCGTTTGTGGTTTTGGTTTTGTCAGACACCGCTGCGGTGTTAGCAAAAGATGTGTCTCACCATTGACCTTGCTGAGGGAAGCCAGAGTCGGCCCAGCCCCCAAGCAGCGCAGCCTATGGGCTCCGGCCCTTAGCTGGCAGGCTAGGAAGCACAGTACACACATGTGGACTGTGAATCATTCCTGATAAGTGAATAAAATGTTGTGACCGAGCAATCAGCTTATTCACTTATCAGGAATCGACTGTTCTGCTAATTCGCTGTTTCTGTTTCTTCATCTCTGTTGTAGTTCACTATTTTTGCTGTGTTCTGTTCTCTTCTCTCATGCTTGGGCAGAATCGCTGGGAATATTATCTTCGTGTGACCGTGAAACGTTTATATCGAGTGGAAATGATATCTTAACAAAATCTATGCACTTGCTATCAGGAACACAATACTGGATGTGTCTTATATATATTGAACTATATAGTACTCGATTTCTTAAATAAAGCTTAAGAAAGGACTCTTGTGTGTGCCAAGTTAATGTGATTATTTTTCAAAGCAGTGTTTCTAAGGGTATTTTTGTTCTTTTAAGTCTTAAGTGATACAGGCTATTTTTCATTAAAATGATTATCACTGGCTTACTCCTCAATAAATTGACTTTGGAAACAAAACAGAGTGAGGAGGATGTTATTCCTAATGCATTTTAGCAAGAGGCATCTGGGGAAATGTCCCCTTGGCTGTTGGCCATCCTGGCAAAACCTGGTCCAGCTCAGGTTCTGGTGCTCTGGGAAGCTGGCCCAAGTGACCCCCCCACCCCCAGAAGACCAAGGCCAGATACTCAGAGGCTGCTCTCCCCTAGAAAACCCAACTTCATTTCTGAATGTGATCTCTGTAGGCTGGGAAGAAAGCAAAGGCCCATCAAGGCTCAGGCCAGCCTGCCTCAGTGCTCTGTCCCCATGATGGGACCTGCCTGCTGAGGCTGTGCCTGGTGGTGGTTCTATTCAGGTTGGGGATAGTGGGGGGGTAGGGGGGGTGTGGAGAAGAGGGAGAGCCAGAGAAGATGTTTGATCATTGAGGATGAGAAGGGCAAACTTTCAAAGCAGTCCTCCAAAGAGACATCCTGTAACAGTTGCAAGGCTTAAATGGGAGCCCTGCTGTGTGGCCCTCTGAAAGAATAGTTTTGAAGTGTTTTTGTTCTTAAAGGCACACCAAGTTTGAACAGAATGGTGTTTTTGTTGGATTTAGGGTAGGGGGAGTTTTAGGTTTCCTGTTCAAGTTATTTGTTTTCTCCTGTTAATGTTTGGTTCGAAGGAAAAACTCCTTGATTTCTCTAACTGCACATCCTTGACCATAAATCGTCACCGTAAATCGACCATAAATTGGCACTTGGCAATGAGAGGCAGGGAGGTGGCAAGGTTAATGAGAATGCACAGATAATCCCAGCCCATCCTTCTGCCCGCTACCTCCTCTCGGCCAGCAGAGACCTCTAATCCCTCAATTTGTCACCAAGGACAGAACCAAACATCCTCAAGGCAAGTGAAAGATCAGAGAACCAAGGGGTCTGGAAGGAAGCAAACCCAGAAGGTCTGGAGAGAGCACATTTGGCTGGAACCAGGGACCAGGGAAAGAGGTTCTGTTTTCTACAAAAACATGCCCCATGCACTGGGTTTTGGAGAGAGTTGGCTGCACCAGAAGGGGTCCTCAAAAATATTTGCCTCACACGGCAGTCACACAGCTAGCAAGCAACTCCAAGAGGAACACACCCCTGGTGGGTTCTGAGCCTCAAGGCCTTGGGGCAGAAGACTGCACCCAGAATCTGCAAGCCCCCTTTAGTAATGCCTCATGCCTCACAAGGCGAAGGAGCTATTTGCTGGGAAGTGAGGCCTCAGGGATGGTTTAAGACAGCCTTAAATCAGCAGTCTGTCCGACAGGAGTCTCTTTCCAGGGGGATCTGGACAACCTTAACCGAGTAACCTGGGAGTCTCTCCAGTGATCGGCAAAGCAGCCTGCCACCGACCTGTACCTGTAGGCGTCAGGAAGGTGTTTCAAAAGGGAAAACGAAACATCCCGGTTGGTCCATCTAGTTAAAACCCCATTTTAGAGCCCCCAGTTGTCAGACAGGTAGTGCTACTCGATCCTCATGCTGGTATGCAAGGTATGAGACATGCTCCTAAGCCTTCCCTCCCCACGAGCTGGCCATTCCCCTCATTGCCTGTATGACCTCTGGGGGCCTTAATCGCCTCACTGGTAAATGTGATTAAAAAATACATATAGTATTGTTCTAAGGGGTCACTAAACTGTACATACAAAATGTTTAGCTCAGAAGCCATCATAGTGTACCTAGGGTCTCAGAAGGGATCAGCCAAATAGGAGGAGTGGTAGCATCTCCTGCCAGCTAAAGCTCTCTGCTGAATGGTGTGTTACTTTCTCCTGCCAGGTGTCCCTGAACCCAGTGACTCCCCCTGGGCCCCCTGATAACTGTGGACAAGGTCTGACCAGGAGCCACCGCTCTCTCGGCACTACCCAGAGCGGCCTTTTCCCCCAGGAGAAAGTGTAGGCTACAGAGATCCCCACCTTGTAAGGTAGCACACCCACCCAATTCAGCGCAGAAGACCCAACAGCTTGAGTCTCAGAAAAAGAAGGCAATTTCTCACTCTTCATACCATCAATCTTACCTCTAAAGGCTATCCTTAAGCATCTCTTCCCCCAAAGAAAAGTCTAGATCCCTGGTTTGGGCCCAAGGCAGGAAAATACATTTTAAAAATCACCTGTGAGTTTGTAATAAATCGCTACAGCAACCTCTCCCCTGGGCCGCGGTGTCTCTGTGATGGCTTGAGATGAGCAAAGGTCAGGCCGGGGAAGCCTGGATGGAGCCCAGCAGGGGAAACCAGAGACCACCACCACCAGTGGAACCGCAGACCCTCTGCTTTTATTGGTGGTAGCGTTGCTTAGAACAGAGATATGTTGTGATTTTAGAAGTGAAGAATCAGAAAGAACTGTTTTAGAAGAGAGTAACTTGGAGAGAAGTTCCCCATGGCATAAGCCCTGTGGCACACCCTTGCTATTTGTTCAGGAATCACTCCCCACCTCCTCCCCCTACGCCCTTCCAGGTTGCTCCAATAGTTCTTTTGTTGCGATGCTGCCTAACATCCATCATTTATCATGCACTGGTTCCGTGTGGTTTATGTCTGTCTCCCACACTGACTGCAAGCTTTTCTCTGGCAGTGACTATGTCTCTTCACGGTATCCCTAGTGGGTGGATGGATTGATGGGGGAGTGGATGGATGGATGAGGGCATGGATGGGTAGGTGAGTAGATGGGTACATATATATAAAAAGCGACAGGGCTGAGCCCCGGTGGCGTTAAGTGGTTGAGTGTGGAACTGCAGCCCGCAGGCTTGGCAGTTCAAATCCAGCGGCAGCTGGGTAGCGCCCACGACCATCAGAGGCAGTGATGCCCACACACACACACACACACACACACACACACACACACACACACAAAGCGACAGACTGGGATTGGAAAAGAGGGCTTCTTCTTAGATGAGCCACCACTCAGGAAACATCCATCAAGAGAGAGCTGGTCGCAGTATGGGTTGAGGACGGTGGAAACTGGAGATCTGGGAAAAGTCCAGAGTCACATGGGAGGTCTGGACCCTGTGGGGATGGAGTAGAGAGGTCCAAGCAAGCCCTCTCTCTCTACTGAGGACCAGGTGAGATTACTTGCTGATGACATGGCAGCTCCGTCTGATTTTCTAGCCCCACGGCTCGCCACCTTCCTTACGCCGTGACCCTTCATACAGGTCCTCACGCTGTGGTGACCCCAACCATAAAATTATTTTCTTTTTTTTTTGGTGGGGAGGCATCACTGCTCTCCGGTGGTGGAAGTAGGAGACCCAGTCCCACTGCTGGAATTGAACCTCCGTCCCAGTGGGCCGCAGTCCCGCGCACAACCACTACGCCACCGGGGCTCAGCCCTATAAAATTATTTTCATTGCTATTTTGTAACTGTACTCTTGCTACGGTTATGAATCAGGCGACCCCTATGAGAGTGTCATTCAATCTCCAAAGGAGTCACGGCCCACAGGTTGAGAACTACAATTGTAGCCCTACAGCTCTCTCGGCCCCTCTCCAGTATTGCTGAAGGGTCTGTCCTGAGGGAATGAAAAACAATGGGGAGGGGGGCATAGCCATGTACCCTAATGTCTTTTCCAGCCCAACGCCTCTACCAAGAACAGAGTTGATTCAAGTGGCGTGGATTCTGCAGTCTCATGTGGCCAACGATGGCATATTCTTAGCAGTCTTTAAAAAAAAAGTAGCACTCAATAATATCACATCTTAAAAAAATTATGAAGCCAAACAACTCCCATGAGGATTCTGTTAGTCTGGGTAGACTAGAGAAATAAATCCATAGACACGCACATGGATATAAGAGAAAGGTTTATTTACAAGAGGAATGGAACATTGAAAAAGCATCCCAACCCAGTCCAGTTCAAAGTCATAAGTCTGATATTAGCCCATATGTCTGATACCAGTCTATAAAGTCTCCTTCCAATTCACGAAGCCACAGGTCAGTGGGTGCAGAATCCCGGCTCTGGCAGGGGTCCCCCCATGGCTCCTCATTTCCAGGGTTCAGGGTCCATCAGCAGCATCCATTGGTGATAGAAACATCTCAGCACTGGCAGGGGTCTCTCTGTGGCTTTTCTGGCTTCAGAGGTCTGGTTCCATCAGGGTAAGGCCATGTGGCTTCTCCTCCGGCTCTCCTGGTTCCTCAGACACTGCCATTTTATCTTGTCAGTGGTTTGACTCCCAACAACTGGGAAAAATGGTCTCTCATCTCCATGAGGGAAATACCGCGAGACTTCCCAGAATTCTCAGGAAAAAGTCAGGCCCACATAGAGGTCTCATTGGCTATCTCCAGATTGACAGGCTAGACTCCACCCCTACACCCCAATCATGAAATTGACATCAAGTACATGACCGCCACAGATTCCCATCAAAGACTGCAAATAAGCCAGGTGGGAGTGCTCAGCTCAAGACCACAAACAGACCCCTTTCAGTTCTCAGGGTCCCAAGCCCACCAGCTTGCTCCCAACACACCCTCCTGTCTCGTGTGAATATGTGCTCTCCCACTGAAGTCCCCCATTCAGGGAAGTCCCCGCGCCTCCAGTGCTGCACACAGCCCCACACCTCCTACCAACTGAAGGCCCGTAGCAAGAAAGCAGTGGAGACCACCAGCCTGTTGCCCCCGGAGTTCCACCCTGGGCCGAACAGCTCCTCCCCCTCCCCCTTTGCAATCAATGAGAAATTCTCAACTCAACTCTCGTTGCTGGGCTGAAAAGGTGAGAAAGGTGATCCCTCAGGCTGTATATCCTTGTATACATGATTCTGTGATTGAAGAATATGGTCAATATAAATCAATATACATGGGAGTCAACCTTGTGGCTTGGCAGTACAGCGCCTCCAAGAGACTGAGTCGTAAGTCTCTCACCTCCAAGGAGGAAATATGACCAGATTTCCCATAATTCTCAGAGGAGGAGGCCATGCCCACACAGAGGTCTCATTGGTTATCTCCAGATTGACAACCTAGACTCCACCTACACTCCCAATCCTGAAATTGACACAAGAGTGCATGACTGCCACAGGTTGTGAGCACCACACATTGAAGCCACAGCTGCCTGGATCTGAGTCCTGAGACGAGTTACTCTTTTTCTTCACCTATAAAATGGATCTACTGCTGGTGATAAGACCTACCTATAAGCAAAGTCTAGCATGCTTGACATGCACTGAGCTCTGTATATTATGTACTAGAATGCAGTAGAGTCAGTGTTCTAAGACACACACTTGGCAGAGCCCCAGGAATTTATTTAGCCCCTTAGGTTCTGGGAAGTCTGTTTGGCCCCAGGATTGTAGACTAGTTGGTTGTTAGGTGTCAGTGAATCAATTCGGACTCATTGGCCCCATGTGACACCGCCCCAAAGGTCACCTAGGCTGTCATCTTTATGGGGAGGGACCCTTCTAGCATAGTAGGTTATACACTGCATTGTAAACCACTAGGTCATCAGTTCAAATCCACCAGCAGCTCCATGGTAGAAAAATTACATGTGTTAGTCCAGGTAGACTAGAGCAACAAATCTATGAGCACTTATATGTGTGTAAAAGAGAACTTGAACATTAAGAAAACATTCCATCCGGGCTCAGATCCAGTCCATCAATCCAATATAGTCCATTTGTCAGTTACCAGTCTATAAGTTCTTTAGATGCATGCAGCACGTGTAATGACACCAAATGCAGCAAGAAAGATCACAGGCCAGTAGGTGGAAAGTCTTGTAGATCCAGTGGTGGTTGAAGCCTATCAACTGGTGTGGGTCTTCAAGTAGCTCCTCCAGTTCCAGGCCTCTAGCATAATTCCATGTGTCTTTTCAACAGGAATGCCTCACAGGGAGTGTCCATGAGTCCCACCTCCAGGGAGCTATTTATCACCTTAGCAACTCCAAATGCGGTCATCAGGTTGTAACCTGGTTGGCAGACTACACTCCACCCCTTTATTTTTAAAAGTCTCAAATTGACACCAGATTATGTAACTACCACATTAGGTCATCTGCTCTAGTAAAGATTAATCATCTATGAAACACAAAGGGGCAGTTCTACTCTGTCCTATAGGATCATAATTCAATAGCAATAAGTTTGGTTTTATTTGGGGATCTTTATAGGAGAAGATTGCCAAATTTTTCTCCCCAGAAGCCACTGATGGATTTGAACCATTAGCCTTATGGTTAGCAGTCCAGAGCTTAACCAATGCACCACCATGTCTCTTTCAACTAGTTGGAGAGAAAGGTATATACTTAACAAAATATGCTAATTGTTGAACAAGGAGCAAGGATGAATCTGGGAGCCAAGCGCAGGGAACGAACAATCTCGAGAATGGTGCAGATTTCAGGAAAGCATTCATAGGAAAATTGACAGAAAGTCTAGAATTCAAACAAGGTCCCATCAGCAACAACAGGGATGTGGACCAGGTACACAGCATTGCTGGGGGAGGGTGTGCAGCCTGGTTTGACTGGAGTCTTTGCTCTGAATGGGGCCCCGCTGGCATAGCGGTGACACATTAGGCCACTAACTCAAGATCAGCAGTTTAAAACCACCAGTTGCTCCGAGGGGGAGAAATGAAGCTCTCTTTCTACTCTTGTAGACAGTCACAGTCTTATAAACTAGGAGTTGGCATGGACTTGATGCCAGTTGCGTTTGGGTTTATTTTGATTTATCGGCAGTGAGTTAGAAGACTGGAGAGACATGCTGAACTGTCGTGGGCATTTGATGGTGGATTGGATTTCTGCCTACAGAGGGAAGGAGCCCAAACAATGAAACCAATCAGTGGCATAAGGAAAGCTCAGTGTTCCAGTGAAGCAAGAGAGAACTCTGTCAGAGGCAAGGAGACTGGTGTGAAAGGTATTACAGTAGTGTAGGTGAGCCATGAAGCGCAAAGGAGCAGGTCCACTGGTGAGCTGGGGAGAGGTACATCAAGCTTAACAGCCAATTAGGGGTGATATTTACAGACCCCCAAACACAATGATGAGTGGGGGGGTTGGGGGTGAAGATTCCGCGGCAGCAGCAAATCTCCTTGTGATGGCGTAGAAGCAGATGCTGGGGAGAGAGTGGGTTCGTAGTTGGCTCAAATTTATCGTGGGCTGGCTCTTCCAAGATGGGAGCCTGGCCTACACAAGGGACGCCTGAGGCAGTGGGTGGGGATTAGAGCTATGACCTCTCTCCTGCCGAAACATTGGGAGATGAGATCCTGTGAGCAACACCTACAAACAAGAGGCAAGGGGACTGCAGGTTTACTTCTGCCCTTCTGAGAAGGTGGATTCACCCAGGTGAGCAAAGCTTCAGGCTATACCCTGCCCAGAAGTGTTCTAATGGCACAAAGGCTAAATACTTGGCTTCTAATTGAAAGAGTGTGGTTCACACCTTTGCCTCTGCAGGGACTCTGCAGCAGCAAGACCTGGTCTTCTGCTCCCAAGAAGATTATAGCTCCAACCCCCGCGGGGTGGATTCCATCCTGTTGCTTGAGGAACCAACTCAATTGCACCCAGCAACGATCTCCCACCCTGGGTCCATTTGGCTTCCCAGGGCTTTCTTTTCCCTGTCACTTGCTGAGCATTTCCATCAGGGAGGAGGAGGGGGGGCCGTCAACCCTTATTTAGATAAGGTAGTCCGCTCCCCCTGTTCCATACTGTCCAGCACACTGCCAAGCTCCAGGCTCAGCCATGACATTCTGTGTTTTGAAATGTCTAAGCTGGCATCGCTATACTGATATGCCAGTAGGGTTTCCACTTTTGTCACCAACTATGAGGCTGTCCTCATCCTGTCTTTGATACTCTCAGACTCTTCTCTAGCCTTGGCTGAACCAAATTTAGGGTTAAGAATAAAGCCCAAGATAGGAGGAGGGGGGGGGGGGTTGGCAGGTTCAGCAACGGCAGTTGTGCACATTACCCAGTGATCAAACGGCTGTCCTCACTGCCATCACAATTTCCCACCACATGCTACGATTCTTCCCCTGCTCGCCAGGAGCCACCAAAGCTCCAGGTCGCATTAGCTCATCTGATGAGCTGTCTTCCCTCTCTTGCAGCTGAACACCACATCAAGCACCTATCAGTCATGCCCTGCCCCGCGTGAAGGTCCTGTTCCTTCCTGCTGACTTTCCACTTTGAGGCTAATTGCCCCAGCCAAGAATAGACATCTGCTGCAGAACGACTCTCAAATACCGCGCTGGCTGGAACTCTGCCTGCCGGATCCCAGCACCCTCGCGTCTCCTCCCAAACTGGAGGGGACAGGAAAGCATCACCCTGGGCCAGGATCAGGGCAGGGCCCAAGCTGGCACCTTGCCTTGGGCCACCTTACTCCTCTCAGGCTGCACACCTTCATCACCTAGGCGTCCTCCAGCGGGAAGGAGTTCCCCGCTCCAACAAGTCCTTCTCTAATCAGCTCTGTGTACAAACCAAAGCCTTCCACTCCATAATGAGCTAGAAGGTGATGCACCCAAGGATCCTGAGAAAGCGGAACAACAGCGGATCCATCTGAACGCTTGAATGGCCCTTCTCTGTGAGGGGACTGGGATCAAGGATGCGAACAGCAGACACAAAGAACCTGAAAGAATGCAGCCAGCGAGTGATCGAGAGGAGCTGGCCTGGGGCGGCCCAGGTTTCTCCAATGACCTACCCATGGAGTCTTGGCTATCCGCCAGGCACTGCGCTAGACACAGGACCTCAGGCTCTCCTGGATGGGACACAATGAAAAGGGTTCTGTTATGATTTTGTAGGCGAGCAAACGCAGTTTCCGATGTGCAGGGGTGTGCCTTGGTATTTGCTTAGGACAAACAAAAGTGGATATGTTCCATGATTTCGCTGACAGCATGCTGTTGTCAGCTGGGGTCTACTCTGCCCCCAGCATGCAGTGACCCCTGCGTAAGGACACTGGCTGATGTTTTTCCGAGGTATGTCATTTCTTCCTAGTCTGCCTTAGTTTGGAAGCACTGCTGAATCCAGTTCAGTATAAAAGAAACATGCCAGGGACAGGCTGGGTAGAGGAGGTCTGTGCATGAAGTGTATTGACTGGGAACCAGCAGGTGCTTGGGAAGAGACCCAGAGGGCAAGTGTGATCACTGCCCAGAGGATAGGGTTCACTGTGTAATGGGACTGAGATATGGGGGGAGGGGGTGCCACCTGGCTTTCGCCTGGGGTCACTAGGCCTTAAACACCGCCAAATACCACCCCGGGACAGTGGTATATTCTGGCTCCTTCACCTTAGCAGAGGTTTGCATAACTGCCTTCACGAAACAAGCACCAGTCTCAGTCAATAAATTCAGGCATGCAGGAAACATGCATTCCCACTACCAATTTCCCATTCTGAGCCCCTGTGTCAGCCACGGGTCAAGGCTGCTGTGAGAGAGAATCAACCGAGGCACTGGGCTGGGCTGGGGATTTAATCCGTTTCAGATTTGGGGGGAAGCTGTCCTTGATTCTTTATGTTTGTCCCACCTCCCCAGTCCTGGCGGTTGGTGAAGGCAGGCTGACCTGAATAGGGCCTCAGTGGGGACAGTCACTGAGTTTCGTCTTCAGTGTCACTGGACAGGGGCAGGTCAAACTGCTCTGTGGAGGCCAGACCCAAGTCCATCTCACTGGAACCAACCCCTCGACTCCAGAAGTGGGGAGGAGTGCCTCTTCGGAGCAATGTGCGCTCCTTCCCATTCTACACTGAGTGCCCACCTCGACCTTCAAGACTCTGGGAAGTGACACTTTGGACACAGGGTGGGGGACCACATCCACTACTGGTTCCCAAACTTTGGCACTGCCCCAATCTTCCCAAGTGCCCAGGGCTCCTTGTGGAGCAAAAAGTCAGATGGGAGCCCCTTCATTCACCACTGACTCCCTCTCCAACCCTCTGCCTTGGAAATGTTTTCTTCTCCGACAAAAAGAAGTAAATACAAAGAGACTTTCAACAGTCTGTGGCCATTTTCCTTATCTTGTTGTGTTAGGGTAGACCAGAGAAACACATTCACAGACACACATATGGATATAAGGGTAAGGTTTATGTACAAGAGGAAATGAAACACTGAGAAAGCATCCCAACCCAGTCCAGTACAAAGTCATAAGTCCGGTATTAGCCCATATGCCCAATACCAGTCTATAAAGGCTCCTTCCGACGAACGAAGTCACAGACCAGTGGGTGCAGAATCCTGGTGCTGGTGGGGGTCTCCCCATACCTCCTCACTTCCAGGGCTCAGGGTCCATCAAAGCATCCAGTCGTGGTAGAAGCAACTCAGCGCTGGCAGGGGTCTCCACGTGGCTCCAGAGGTCTGGTTGCATCAGGGTAAGGCCATGTGGCTTCTCCTCCGGCTCCTCAGCTGCTCCCATTTTGTCTTGTCCATAGTTTGTTGTCTTTGAAACTGACTCTCAACAACTGGGGAAGATAACTTCTCATCTCCATGAGGGAAATATCGCTAGATTTCCAGAAGTCTCAGGAGAAAGCCAGGCCCACACAGAGGCCTCATTGGCTACTCAATGGCTATCTCCAGATTAACAGGCTAGACTACACCCCTACATCTCAATCATGAAATTGACATAAGCACCTAACCGCCACACTTGTCATTCCATTTGGCATGGACTTTCAGAAGACTCCTCTATTCTTCCGATTCGATCTATTTTACATTATACCACTTTTAACATTTAAAACTCCTTTACTCTTGGGAAACATTGCACTCTTGGGTTACATACTGGAACTTCCTGTTTAAATTTCAGAGACGAGGAGTCATGTTTTCATCTAAGCCATTCCATGCAGTATTTTATACATAGAATCTCACCACCCTGCTTGGAGGGCACGGAGGGTTCTTTCCTGGGCCATGCCATTGGAATAGTGGTGTGGGGGTGGGGCATGTGCTTGAGGGTTTTGTAAAGGTGGGGAGCACATGTTTGATGAGCTTGTATTTTTTGTGTATTTGATATGCTTTTTTTTAAAGGCATAAGAGGACGTTTTCTCTCCAGTTCAGCAGACTTAGACATTGTCAGGAATATATTTGGAACACATAAACACGGCATGCCCCATGAAAGACAGAGAGCCCAAGTGTCTACAGATGTGGTGGTTGGGTTTCAGTCTCAGAACTACAGATGCCCAAATACAACCTGACAGGATCCAGCAAAGCCCTGTGGGTCCCTCCACACAAGAGACCCCGAAGCTTCTTGGGTCAAGCAGAATTACAAAGGCACTTCATTGATGGAGCGGACTTGAGCAAGTCCTTTCACATCTCAGCACCTCCATGACGGAAGTACTCCAGTAGAGATAGTGACTGAACTCACGTATGTGACACTGTCAAAGTTAGTTCTCGGCCAACCGAGAAAAAGGCACGAACAACAGCCACTTGCTTCAAAAGGGTCTGAGGGTGAGAGGATGTGACTGAGGTTGACTGTTCCCATCAGCTGGTTCATAAAAGCCAAAGCAGCTGCTTGGGGAAGATTAAGCCTTGCCTTGGGGTTGTCTTTTGCCTACCACATCCCTAGGCCAGGAAGGACCTCTGCCCCAGCCTTGGAATGGACATCTGGGCAGAAGAGAGGGAGGGGCTCTGCAGCAAGGCATGGGGGGGCCAAAAAGACCAGTTGTGCTTTTCCTAACAGTATGCCCAGGACCGGTCTTCCCCAACCAGTGTGAATCACCATGCCACCCCCGAGCTTCCTTTTGGCATCCTCCCAACCTGATTCAGATTCTTTCCCTTTCTCACTTCCCCCTGAGGACCCAGGTTGTCATAGTCACAGCAGCTGTCTCAGTGTGATAACACCGTGACCTCATCTGCACAAACCTGGACCTTCAGACCCATTTGTGTACTCTTTCTCTATCCTTTCTTGAGAGAGAGAGAGAGAGAGAGAGAGAGAGAGAGAGAGAGAGAGAGAGAGAATTTGACTATTGAAAGACTATTCTTCATTTATGAGGCCATGGGCTTCTCCCTAGGCCCACCTGCACCCCTGCCAGCCCCATACCACAGGTGTGACCAAGGACCACGCCAGGTTTGTCTGTAGAGTGCTCAAAAAGTGTCACCCACCCTTACCTTACTCTTGACTTTAGACCTGACTCAAGGTCCCCTGAGTAGGTAAGGATGATGGCATGGCATTCTTAAATCTGTTAACCTCTGTAGTACTGAGAGTCCCGGTGCCTACCTCTAAATTCTGTGCACGGAGCGGCACTTGGACAGAGGTTCCCATGTCTCCCTCTCTGCCTATGTTGCTTCCTGGTGAAGAAGAAAGAGAATCAGATCTCCTGGAGATATTATCTGAAGCAGTTCAAAAATAGCATTTTTCATTGTCTTTGGGGTCACCAAGGTGGCTTAGTGGCCGTGTAAGGCTGGATTGACTAGAAAAACAAATCCAGTAACACTCAAATATGTTTAAGAGAGAGCTTAATATCAAGAAGTAATTATACATGGGGGAGGGAGGGGGAAAATGAAAAGCTGATACCAAGGGCTTAAGTAGAAAGCAAATGTTTTGAGAATGATGAGGGCACAACACATATACAAATGTACTTGACATAGCAGATGGATGTATAGATTGTGGTCAGAGTTGCATGAGTCCCCAATAAAACGATTTATTAAAATAAATTTTAAAAGAAAACAGAAAAATGTTTAAATAGACTTTGAAAATCAAAAAAAGAGAGAAATAATTATAAAGCAAGAAAAATCCTAGCCCAATCCAACTCAAGTCCATAAATCCAATATTAATCCCTAATCCCTCTTCAGAGTCACATAACCTCATGCAATGATGCAGAATGCAGGAAGATCTGGCCTGGCCGTAGGTGCAGAGTCCAGTGGATCCGAGGTCCGTGGAAACATGGCAGGACTCCAGCAGCTCTCAGAGTGGCCAGCCAGTAGGAAGGTGAAGGCAAAATGAGAGGAGGTTCCCTGTACCTTCCTGAAGGAAAAGGCCAGGCCCACAAGGAGGCACCATCAGGCTGTGTGTGACCTGATTGCCAGGTAGAATACCACCCCATACACCTTTATATATCTTCAAGTTGACATGAAATTATGTGAACACCATAGTGGGTTACGTGTTGAGCTGCTAACCTCAGCATAAGCAGTTCAAGACCACCAGCTGCTTCAAGGGAAAAAGAGGCTTTCTATGCCTATAAAAAGTTAAACTCCTAGAAACCCACAGGGATCGTTCTCCTCTGTCTCACAGGGTAGCCAGGAGTTGAAATGGACTCAGGGGCAGTGAGTTTTGAGTGGGGAGTTTGAAACCATCAAACATCAAAATCGAAACCAAACCAAATCACTGCCATTGAGTCAACTCTCATTGTGACCTCAATACAGGGTTTCTTCTAAGACTGTCAATCGCTAAAGAAGCAGAGAGCTTCACTTTCCTCCCTTGGAACTGCCCGTGGGTTTGAATAGAAGACCTGACGGTTAGCCGTCCAATGTCTAACTCACAGAACCACCAAGGCTCCCTTTTTGGAGTCGCCGACCCCCTAATATGGTCATAAATAACCTGAGCTGTCATATTTAAACATTGCTGAATAATAAAAGTAGTTGTCAGGCTTGGTTGCAAACAAAAAAGCTGGACGTTCAAGGCACCTTAGAAGATTGGTCTGGGAAATGGAAGTGGCAATACCAGGAGGTGGAGGGGGAGCTGGGGGAAGAAAGGGGGAACCGATTGCAATGACCAACATGTAACCCCCTCCCAGGGGGATGGACGGCAAACAAGGGGGTGAAGGGAGACATCCGTCAGTGTAAGACATGAAAAACCACAATAATGTATATTTTATCAAGAGTTCATGAGGGAGGGAGAGTGGGAGAGGGATGGATAAAAGAAGAAAAATTGAGGAGCTCAAGTCGAAAGAAACTGTTTTGAAAATGATGATGGCAACATGCTGTACAAATGCGCTTGACACAATGAGTAGGATGTTTTGATTGTGATAAGAGCTGTACGAGCCCCCAGTAAAATAGCTTTCAACAAAAGAAAGAACTGGGCTGAGAGGGAAGGGAAAAAATGAAGAGCTGATACCGAGGGTTCAAGTAGAAAGAAAATGGTATGAAAATGATGATGGCAATAAATTTACAAATGTTCTTGACACAATGAATGGATGTAAGGATTGTGATGAGAACTGTATAAGCTCCCAATAAGATGACTTAAAGAAAGAAGGAAAGAAAGAGATTGGCTTGGAAATCTATTTCTGGGAAGCCAACTGTGGCAGTCATGTATTTGTTATGCCAATTTATGATTGGGATCTAGAGTGGAGTCTGGCCTGTTCATCTGGAGATAGCCATTGAGTAGCCAATGAGGCCTCTGTGTGGACATGGCTTTCTCCTGAGACTTCTGGGAAATCTCATGCTATTTCCCTCATAGAGCTGGGAGGCCATCTTCCCAGTTGTTGGGAGTCAGTCTCTGAGATGACAAACTACAGATGGCAGCGTCCGATCAGCTGGAGGAGTCAGAGGAGAAACCACACGGCCTTACTCTGATGGAACCGACTTCTGAAGCTGGAGAGGTCACGTGGAGATCCCTGCCAGTGCTGAGTTGCTTCTACCACCACTGGATGCTGTTGACAGACCCTGAGTCCAGGAAGTGAGGAGTCATGGGGATTGTGCACCCACTGACCTGTGCATGAGTCAGAAGGAGACTTCATAGACTGATTTCGGGCATATGGGCTAATATCGTACTTATGACTTTGAACTGGGCTGGGTTGGGATGCTTTCTCAATGTCCCATTCCTCTTGTATATAAACCTTACCCTTATATCCATATGCATGTCAATGAATTTGTTTCTCTAGTCTACCCAGACTAACACACCAACCCCTAAAAAATCCCACAGAGCTCAGTCCTTCTCTGATATACACAGGATCGCCATGAGTGGGAATCAGTGGGACAGCAACTGGTTGCCTCTCTCTGTAAAGATCTTCTTTAGCTGTGTTATCACAATGGCCCTAATAGTCAGAGGACCAACGGTTTCTTGAGTTTTTTACTGTATTCTTCTAGGTTTTGTAGACTGGAGAATGAAGCAGGCATCTTGCCTACCTTCAAAGGGATGATAACATCAAGCAATCCCAAGTGGGTGGCTCAGTGAGTAAATGTCTGCTAAGTAGTAGGAACTTCTACTGCATCATCTACTGCATCAACCCCATCATCTCATCATGTGTGACCCACTGGCTTGTATCCTGTGAAGGCTTGTGTGAGAGTTCAGTTTTATTTCAATGTGGGTTGACCAGGATTCTCCCACAATGAAATTTAATACAGTGCAGCCTGCTCTTCATACAGATCAAAACTGTGAAGAAGCTAGGTTGCTTCTGATGATGGATTGGTTCATCTGTCTCTTATCATATTGCCAGCCACTCCCAGGCACCATCAGCAGACTGCTGATCATGGATTCATAAGGCTCTGGATCTACTAGCCTGTGGTCTTCCTGCTTCTGTTTCATTAGCCCCTGTAACTACACAGAACAGGAGAGGACTACAGCTTGGCATCTGACCCACAGACTTGCACTGGATTGGTCTTAATGCACTTTGACAACTGTGTGTATGATCCCTTTCTTGCAATAAGTCTCAGTACACCAACTTACACACATGTGGCCCCGGTTTCGCTTCTCTAGAGAATCCAGCCTACCACAGTTGGGGTTGCCAGGGCCTCAGTCCGAGATGGGTCTGAGCAGTTGAGTGCTTGACTTCCAGAATGGGAAGAGATGCATGAGAAAATGAGGAGGTGAGCTCCATGTTTCTCCTTTTCTATATGAATCTCCATCTACTTTGATTCTTCTGAGGCACAATTTATGGCGACTCTCTGCTCTTCTCTGACTTGGCTTCTCTTTATGTCTCTCAAAGGATGAGTGGCCTTTGTATTCATTTCCTAGGGCTGCTGTTGTGTTTTTGTGAGGTGCCATTTAATTAGTACTGACTCACAGCAAGCTGTGTACCCCAGAATGGAACATTGCCTGCTCCTGGGTCAGTCTCCAATCATTATCATGACTGAAGCCACCACTGCAGCCACGGTGTCAATTCATCTCCTTGGGGGTCTTCCTTTTTTTTTCATGTCTCTCCCCTTTCCCAAGCATGATACCCCTTTCCAAGGCTGGTCTCTACCATGTCCAAAGTATGTGAGACACAGTCTCGCCATCCTGGGCTTGGTATAAGAAAACACCACAAAGAGGGTGTTGTTGTGTGCTTTGTGTGAATTATATTTTACACAATTCTAGAAACTGGGAGTCTGAGATCTGAGCCAGTCATGCTGGTTGCTCCTAAACCTTTGAATGAAGGTCTGTTCCAGGCCTGTCCCAGCTTCTAGAAGCTCCATGCATTCCTTGGTTTACAGCTGCCATACCACACGGTACCCTCTCCCGTCTATTTCTCTGTCTCCTCCTCTTCTTTATAGAGGACACCACTATGATTGGATTTGGAGCTACCTTATTCCCTCTTCAGGGGTGAGGACTTCAACATATCTTTTTGGATGGTTCAGTTCAATCATGATGGCCTATATGGTAGTTACATAATCTTGTGTAAACTTGTAGCTATTAAGAGTGAATGAGGGGCTGAGCCTCGGTGGCGTAGTGGTTGTGCGCGGGACTGCGGCCCACTGGGATGGAGGTTCAATTGCCGCTCACAGGAGCAAAGGCTGGGCCTCCTACTCCCACCACCAGGGCAGTGATGCCTAAAAAAAAAAAAAAAGAGTGAATGAGGTCGAGTTTAGCCTGTCAATCAGGTCACAAGGTAACGCACTCGAGGAGGATTCAGGGAATATCCTCTTTCCCTCCTGGGAAGAGGACCAGACTCTCTCTGCCTTGGACTTCCTGCTGACAAACCACATGGAACCACGCTGATGGTGACCAGAGCCCTGGAGATCTGTCCACCACCATTGCATCACAGGACTTTCCACCCATTGGCCTGTGATATTCCTGCATTCTGTCATTGAATATGCTGCATGAGTCGAAATAGGAGTTTATGGACATATCAGTATCAGACATATGGGTTAATATCAGACCCATGGACTTGATCTGGACTGGGATGGGCTTCTCAATATACAATTGCTGTTTAATATAAAGCTCTTTCCTGTACACATGTGTCTCCCTGGAGTTGTTTCTCTAGGCTACTGAGATGAACACAGAATGTTAGGAACGTAGCAAAGAAAGAGGCAAAATACTGCAGATGCCTTTTATTGCTCTCCAAGACTTCTGACTTGGAGCAGTTCAGGGGATTGGGGGCATGAAAGGAAGAACCAGCTACGAAGTCAGGAAGCATCTGACTGGGCTTCTTTTTTCCTCCCAGTTCAAAAGTATGGAAAGGGTCAAGGTCAGGAGCAAAGCCAGCTTGGAAGAATGAGCAGAAAAGCCCAAAGGCAAAGGCATTTGCAGTTAACCCTCTTTAAGCAAATGTTAAATACACTTATTATGGCAATAAATAATAATGCAGGATGGAGTGTACATGGTGTAAACACCTTTAATACAATTCTAATTCTCTCTTTGCTTCAAGAGCCACAGATTGTTATGGCAACAAAACAGGAAAACAGATCACAGTATTAATTTGATATCTCAGCTTCATTTGTTCCACATTTGCAATACAACACATGCATAATAAGCAAGCAGGGCTGAGCCAAGGCAAAGGAAACATGAAACCACAGAAGGGCACAGCAGAGAACTCTCTCAGTGGGGAGTTTTGGTAAATAAAAAATAAATAATAATTTTCTACAAAGACTAGTGCTTGGATTTCCCACACAATTGGCTGTTTGATTAATAACACTCGAGAGTCAGACAATTCATTCCTGTCAGCCTGATGATTCCAGGGAGAACGTGACAAGGGACCATAGCATTGCGGGAAAGGCTCTCCACTCCCAGTGCTGAGCACAAGAACCTAGCCTGGCCCAGCTCCTCACTCACCATGTGCTCGGGTCCTCAACGTTAGCTGTGCGCACCTGTGTCTTCTTGTTGTTACTAAGTGTAATCAACTTGGTTCCAACCACTCCCTGGTGCTGTCCATCCTCACAATGGTTGTGAGGTTGGAACCCAGTGTTGGAGCCTCTGAGTCAACCCATCCTTTTTTTTTTTCACTGCCCTTCCACTTTACCAAGTGTGGTGTCCTTTTCCAGAGACTGGTCTCTCCTGATAAACATGTGAGAGAAAGGATATGAGACAAAGTCTCACCATCCCCGCCCCGATTCTAAGGGGCCTTTTGCCTGTCCTTCTTGTAAGGTGGATTTGTTCGTTCTTTGGTTTGTTCGGTAGCAGTCCATAGCAATGTCAATAGTCTTCTCCAGCACCACAATTCAAATGCATCAATTATTCTATGGTCTTCCTTCTTCGATGTCCAGCTTTCACATGTTCATGAGCCAGTTGAAAATACCACGGCTTTGGTCAAGTCCACCTTGCTCCTCAAAGTGACAATATTTTAAAGGGGTCTTCTGTACTAGACTCACCACCCAATCGATTTCTTCATTGCCGTCTCCGTGAGCGTTGACTGCGAAACCAAGCAAGAGGAAATCCCTGACAGTTTCCATCTATTTTCCTTTTATCGTGGTGTTGCCTATCGGTCCAGTTGTCAGGGCTTGAGTTTTCTTTAGTTTGAGCTGCCGTCCATACTGAAGGCTGCCGTCATTGGTCTTCATCACCGAGTGCTTCAAGTTCCCCTCACTTTCAGCAACAGGTTGGTGTCATCTGCCTGTGTCAATAAGCCTTCCTCAAACCCTCATGCCATGTTCTTCTTCATGAAGTCCAGGTTTTAACATTTTAATGATTTCTTATTATTTTATTCGCATACAGATTGAATAAGTATGGTGACAGGATACCACTTTGATACGCCTTTCATGATTTTGAACTGGGTGGTATCCGCTTGTTCTGTTTGTACGACCCTGTCTGGGTCCGTGCACAAGTTCCATGTGAGCGCTAGGAAGGGTTCTCAAGGTCCCTTTCTTCTCAAAGCTGTTTTAGAATCCACATCGTCAAGTGCATTTGCATAATCAAGAAAGCACAACTAGACATTTCTCTGGTATTCTCTCAATCTGAATGGAGGGATAGCAGGGCATCAGGGATGCCTGTTGAGTATCACAGCAGAACTCCAAGTCACCCCTGGTGTGTCACAACAGTTTTCAAAGGCTGAGTTTCCAACCTTTCCGCTAGTAGCTGAGGACTTATCTGTTTGTGCCACGTACAGTACCTCTTCTATTTAAGGTAGATCAGCAATGATACCCCTTGTTCCACATCCTCTTCTGAATGCTTTGACTGCTCCCTGCCAAGGTACTGCTGCAATGGTTGTTGAATGATCTTCAGGAAAAAATTACTGGCCATTGATATCAGTGATATTGTTGGATAATTTCTGTGTACTGTTAAGTCACCTTTCTTTGGCTGGGGTATACATAGGCATCTCTGCCGGTTGGTTGGCCAGGTGACTGTCTTCCTAGTTTCATGGCATGGATGAGTGAGTGAATCCAGTGTTCAGCAGTGTGGTGAGCTATTCCCTAGCAGTTGAGATAGGCCTATGCCTAGTTATACAGGAAAGACTTGTCAACCGATCACTTTGAATAAGGTGCCTCCGTTTCCACGCCTGTTGATATAAGCCGTTGCAAGTTAAACATGGGCTGAATCTTAACCAGAACTGGGCCAGAATCCAGATCTTCTGACTCCCAAGTCACAGATCTTGCCTTTGAGCCATATTATCAGCTAGAAACCTTTTCTAACTTAAAAGGAAGAGTGGCCCCTATCAGAGCTCTGAGAATGTCTTGGCACAAATAGAGAAGCACTCAGCTATTAACTTAAAGGTCAGACGTTCAAATACACTTACAGTTGCATTATAAATAAAGCCTCATGGTCTATGTCCCTGAACTCCAGTCTTTGAAACCTGATGGAACATGGGTCTGCTTTGACACCCGGGGAGTAATGGGGAACCCAAATAGACACAACCACTACTTCTTCTTGTGTTCTGTTTGGGGTTTCTAATCAGAGGTGTTCTCTGAGGAGAAGAAATCTATAAAATTCCCAGTGGCTTTAATCAATTGCAAAACAAGAGGCCATTAAATAAAGTCTTCAGAGTGAGGTGTCTTAGTTGCCTAGTGCTGCTAT